>JAOVVO010000041.1:0-238941 GCA_028564675.1 Onchocerca lupi
TATATATTTATTTATTTATTTATAGGCTCGCATACACGCATAAATAAAAAAGAAAGTAACTTTCTAGCTGAAAAGAAAGTTGAAACTATTCCACTGCACGAGGACAATCGAAAGATAGCGTAAGAGAAGACCACAAGTAGAAATAGATGTGCGAAGTGTAAAGAATGACAGATGAAGCTAAAACAACAACAAAATTCTAAAAAATGACAAATAAAACAAAAAACAATAATAAAACTCTAACAAGAGCACTGCATCAAGCAAATTTCTTTCATTCATTCCAAAAAGGAAAACTACGGAGTATACGGTAAAGATAACATGATATGCAACCTGTCTACTACTTCACATTTCATTCATTCACCAATCCCTTTTTCAGCTGTAATGCTTGATCCTACTGCCTCATTTATCTTAAAAAGTAACTCCCCATACAGTTTGATTTGAAGTCCAACAATTTTAAATAATTGACCTTTCCTCACTCTCAGTACTTGGGGGCCCGAAACTTTTAAACTTTTTGCAAATAACTTGTTCTCTTATCTAAAATACCACCATTAAGTACCAATCGTAAACTTTTATGCATCAGTGGACATATAATTACAAATCTTAAAACAATGAAATTCTGGTTAAATATTTCTGCAACAAAGCTCTTCTTATTTCTCTACTTTTTTCCTCTCCTACGTCGAGAAATTTTGACATTCATTAGAACTTCTCGAAACTTTGATGAGATGATCCACTACAATATATGAAGATTAAGTCGAACATGAAAACAATAAACATTTTTATTTTGCACTAAAACAACAACTACATCCAGAAACAATAACCTGAAATTTATCCACAGCTGAACCTTTACCATAACATTCTGTTACTGTCAATCAAGCCTTGTCCCTTCATTTTTGTCTTATGTATAAAATAAAATAAAAAAAAAAAAAATCACTGTCCATAATAAAAAAACATATGTTACGTTCAGTCAAAAATTTCAAAATAGTGATAAACTTTCGTTTTACTATGCGATCATATCAAACTCGCATTTCATTAATCGACACAGAACAAAACAAAGGTTTCTAATAAAATATCATTTCAAAATGAAAAAATTAATCTTCATTAATTCAAAGCTATGGGTATACAAGTGTTTACACGATAGGCATCATTTTAATAACCGAGTTATGACAACATGCACCCGCTTTCTTTCGTTCTTCCTTGAATGTCAGTTTATTACATTTCTTTTCAATTCTTCGCTCAGCTCGAATCGCTTTGACAGCTGCTTTCCTTGTTTTCCGTTCTTCCGTTGTTTCCCCACGCTTTCTTATTGTTGCTAACGATGCTTTGGAAACTACCGATTTAGTTGTAGGTTGTACTGAACAATCCATTTTCTGTAGAGAATTTGGGATTTTTAAAGTTTAAAGAACCGAGTTTCGTTCAATTAAAGTTTCACTCAATTTAACCTTTTGACCAATAATTTAACCGTTGAAAAAATATGTGAATAATTTTGAATAAATGAAATAAAATGTCAGCACTGTTTACCAATTTGATACAAATTCCCTAAATTTATCGAAGCCAAGACTTTCATAAATTAACTAGCCGGTATCATTACCATATAAGAAATGTTAGATAAATCATACTAAAAAATAAAAAAAATCAAAAAAAAAAAGAAATTTAGCAGCAAGCTAAAGAGAACGAAATAAAAAAAGTCCAAATTTTTAAAAGAAAAATTAATACTCAAAATGAACAAACTTCGATCTGTCTTAGAATCGGCTTCAATTTTTGTTTACGTGATGAATCAACGATGAGTGCAGGCCGATTATAAATATTAGAATAAGCAGAAACAATCGTTTCGCAATCCCATTTGGCTTTTTTTTTATTAGGACAAACTATTGTGATCTTCTCAACTTCATCGATCTCCGCCGCTTCATCATTTATTTCTGGATAATGTTGAGCCAACATATTTTTTTGCTGTAAAATTTGTCTAATAATAATTAAATGAAGCATATTATAAAACATTATTCTTTATAGCTTTTATTCTGCCTCCTACGATGATGATTATAATTATTCAACAGCCAAATGACAGTCGTTTATAACGAAATTGCAAAACGATATTGAAAAAAGTAGACTAAATAAGTGTAGCAGACAAAAATAAATAAATGAATAAAAAAAAGACAACCAAAACAAGTTCCACTCTCTTGTTTTTGAAATCTTCAGCAAGCATTTTCATTCGATCAGAGTTTGGGTCCAAAAGAAACTCCTCTTCCTCCTAAAGTTCAGTTAAATTAAACTTCTTATCTAGAAAGAATTATAAAACTGTAATACGTAAAACTGGTATTAGCCTCAAAACATAGCAAAACAACCTCATTTGTTTCCTCATCATCTGTTTCATTGTATTCTTCACACAATTTATCGAATTTCTCATCAATTGGTCGCAGTTCCTCCTTATTTTCAAAAGGAGCAAAAAAATCCTCCTCCGACATCTGATTATCATCATAATTCGAGTCTTCAAAGAAAGATTAAAAATGAACATCTGATGATTAGAATAATCACAACTATAACTTTCCTTACAGACTAACGATTTCTAGCCTAAAAAAAAAAAAAAAAAAAAACAAGAAATAAAACGTTAAAGGATTTGAAGGAACTCATAGCTTTTTACACTATTATTGAAAATATACCGAATTTCATTTCTTCATCGCTTTCGTCATCACTGTTACTAACTTTCTCACGAAATTCATTCTTGTGCAACGGAAATGACACTGGCGGTCGTAACGAAGGTAATTCACCACCATTAGCTTGTAGGACAAAATCATCGTCTAAATCATCAGTTGAGTTTTCAAATTCATTATCATCACCCGCCAGTTCCGCAATTACATATGGATCAATGTGCATTTCGTCTGGAAAAATATTTTCTCAAAAGAAGTTCAACATCGCGTATACTTATGAGGATGTTTTTCTTTCTGTTTCAGCAGATTTAATCGGAGATCATTCGAGCATTAAAGTGACTATTCTAGTCCTAGAGAGAAAGATAAGAAAATATTTCTATATGGTAATCATGGTTCATCCATTCTCACGACCTCCCTGCATCAATTTGTGATTATTTTATATTTTAGTAATGTTCATATTAAAACAGTTGCTACATAAGTAATGGTTCTTTTCAGTTTAACAAAATAGCTTAAATTAGATGCAGATTTTTTTCACCCTGATCGCCGATCATCTGAATTAGGTTGTAATAAGATATCCAAGTTAATAAAAATATATATCATTCAAAGGATAAAAAATAAAAGAAATCCGAAAATAACAGGTTAATCTACGTTTGTGATAACATCTTCATCTCTCCTGAACACACCTGGTAACATCCCTAGCTTCAGCAATTCAGCATTGATTTCATAGCCATTTGCTTCGATTACATTTGTTAAAAGATTTGTTTTTTCCGACGGTACTCTAATAATCGATTGTTCCATTCCACTTTTTGTTAGCTAAAAGTTCACAGATCATCAGAAATCCTTTGAATAATTTACTTTCAGCTGTCTGAAAAAAGTCAAATAGAACTTCAGTAGGGACACAAAAATTAGCATTTATTTAACAGCTACTGTTTACTTTCTAGTTCTAGCATTTATTTCATATTAAAGTCATGCTCAACTATAACAGTCATAACTTTAAACAAAGAATAAGTAGTAGATGTAAGAGTAGAAATGAAGAAATAAAATTCCGAAAAACAAATTCTAAATAAACAATGTGTTCCTAGGCAGCAACATTTTTTAAATAACAATTTTCAAATCAAAGTCGTTGTAAGTATTTTATAAAGACTTCGGTTTGAAAATTATTATTTAAAAACTGTGCTTTAGTGTATGAGCTATGATTAATGAAAAGTGAGATTTATCATCTCTTATTTCAGCATATTTTATCAAACAATAATTGATATTAGCGATAGCTTTACCTTCTCATTATGATACCAGTCATAATCGACAAATGAATCAAACAAATCGATAAATGAACAAATGAAAATACAGATATCAAATTAAAAAATTATACGATTTACGGCTTACCTCGTTCACCTCCTTCAAATGTTGCATATAATTGTAGTCATCATCGAAATATATGCCACATTTATCATACTCTTCCATATTCTGCAACAGAAATTTATATAAAATTATTTACATAGATATAAACATCTCTGAAAATTCTTATTACAATATGAATGAATGCTTGGTCTCAAAGCTGAATATACTTCTTCGACCGATTCCACTGGTAATAAATGCTGCCAGTCATTCGCTATTATTTTTTTGGAAAGTGATACCAGAAGAGCATATTTATTGATGAAAGTGAATTCTTCGTGATATTTCGTGGTGACATTCATTTTGACTTGAAGTGACATTAGTTAAATCGAGGAAGGATACACTTAACGTTTCAGAAAAGCTATATTTATTGTCTTAATTTAAAAGTTAATACCTTTTTCCCAACTGACTGCTGTATACGCTCACCATCATATTCATCGGCATCTTGACTTTGATGAACCAAACGAAATGTTTTAGAATGTTTTTTATCAATCCATTTTTTGTTTTTCGGCTGAAAAATCACACAAAAATCGAAAATACAATATATTAGTCCTGGCATTTTGGTCAGTACAAGTGAAGCTTATCAAAACTGGCACTTCCATTTTTATTTTAGATTGCAATTTTTTTTATAAATTTTAGACTATAAAAAATTATAATTTTAGATTATAATTTTAGGAATGTGCGAACATAGATATAACCATTAGGAATGTGCGAATATAGATATAACCATGACTTCATGGTTATATCTATATTCGCACATTCCTAATATATATCTCAGGAAAACCGAATGCGAATGATGTGTGCTATAGCAGATCATTCTTCTTCATTAGAAATCAGAAGATATGGAGAAAGAAACTAATCCCGAAAATGCGAAGAAACATGATATTCACTATAAGTGCAACACTATTTCATTAAGATAAGGAGAATGCCTGTCGGTACAACCATAAAGCGATGAAAAACGTCAAAAGAATAGAACAGGAAACGTGGATTTAGAACTTTTAAAGATAACCAGAAGCTTAAGGAATAAAACACTTCAGCAAGGTCATCCTATACTTATTTTATAAATATGTCATCAATTATTACCATTTTTTATGTAGAATGATTCTTTGATTAATTGACAAGCATCCTGAAATGAAATTGCTCATAGCAGTAATTACAGTACAAATCTCTCACTTCGTTATCAAAATGTAGTACAATGAATTCGTTTTGACCCAAAATTCATTTCTAAATACGAGGCATTTTCAAGCATGAAATTAATGCCGCAAGTTTTTGCATTAATTCCAAAAAGAGTTAAAAAATGGATGAGAAGCGAGTAAGTGAAATATCTGCCAGTATAACTTATTGCTGAAAATACACAAATTTTAGACATAGTTTTGTGAGAAATCCACCAGATATTGACTAACTAGAAGTATGGAGAAGTTATGGAGAAAAACACGTACGGAAAAAAGGCAATGAATAGTGAGAGCTGACCTATTAGATCTTGATAATACTAAAAATACCCTACCACGCAAGAGTTAACAGCATAAAACGCAACGATTTGTAAACCACCGACGTGGTCGGAATCTTGTGATAAACTACGTAATGCAATATTATTCGTCTCCGTCATATGAATGAAGTATTGATTCCAGCGAATCTTATAGAGTTTTTAGCAATTTGTTTTTGTTGTTTAGTCAAAATAAGTCATATTTTGGAACTGACCTCAGGAAATTCACATCAAAGATAACTGAGTTTTTATCTGAAAATTGAAGTAAGACTTAAATTGGTGAGGCAGATGCTTTTGATATTGCAGACAACAAGCACTTGCATAGCAATCTGATGAATGGAAAGAGAGAAAAGATGGTTATACTATGCGTAGTGCCAGCTAGATCGATCTGTGGCTAAGTTAGCAGTGAGCACGAATCGGCCAATATATCCCTTTATTTCTCTATAGGAACCTTCAGATGGACGTCGTCTATGATTTTGTCGAAGGTTTGCTTCTTCTTTGCTATAGGCTATTAGATTTCTGCTACTTTTATAATAGCTTATTTTTTAGCCCTAGCGAAGAAACAGTAGGCAATAGAAATTTGCCTGAAAAGTTAATTCCTTTTTTATTACATATCATTTTGCACTTGGACGATAGTAACCTTTCCCTCCATCCGTATTAGCTATTTTACATTTCTTTTACTTCTTTGAAATCGTTTATTCTTCAGCCATCCACGTATTTATACCCTTGATTGCTGTACTTTTTATTATAATAACATTATATTTTGGAAGGAATGGCGATAATTTGACATCTCAGAAGACAGCTACAGGTTAGTTTTTTTTTTTCTTGACTTTCGATGTTATATTAAGTATCGCAGATTTATGAGATATTTGAAGGTACTGAGAATAGAATTCCATTACACCACATCTTTGTTAGTAAGTTCGTGGGAGAAGAAGTTTTAACATGCCTCGTCCAAAAGAATTTTTTCAGGAGCTTCTGACGATCGCATAGAGGAAAAGTCGAAAAACGACTAGCAGATGAAACTTAAGATTTTTCCCGGCTAGAAGTCCAGAAAGTATTCACAAATCAAATCTGACAGCAGTTAAAATTGTATATTTATGCTCACTATTGAAATTCTCTACAACTGCAACGCGGATTTCTTTTTGTTTCGTATTTAAAATCGAATAGCAATTAATTCCAATATTTCTACACTGAACGAGAATATATTGGGTTTTTGGTAAAAAAGGATTTCTTTTTTTAGTTCCTCTCCTTAAAAGACAATAAAAATATAGATTTATTGTTTTTTCAAATATCGGGTCAGGAGATTGCTCACATTCTGGGCCTGTCACAATTGAAACGTGTTCAAGACAATTTTGAGCGCTCAAAAAAGCCTAATTGCATTTAGTGACCAAAAAAAAACCAATCCTTAAATAGAAATCTTTTATTATTTTTCAGTCATTCAATTAACGTTATTTTCCCTTCCAGAGTTCTAATTTTTTTCTGAACATATCAGTTTTACAAGCAAATTTTAAAATGAATTCATTTTTTATCAAATCATAGTATTAGAGACGAATACGATGTTGCTGAAATTCAAAGTATAAAGCTCATCATAATTTAATAGTTTGATATAAAAATAAAAAAAAAATGAACTGATAAGTAAGAAATATATTAGAAATATTAAGAATTAAAGAAATAAACTGAAAATACAGTTAAGATAGTCCTTTTCTTTTTTGGTTAATTTTGAAATGATTCTGTGATTTTTAATTCAATTTTACATCAGCTTAATTTGCTAAGAATAAAGAAGCATGTCTATAAGAAAGATTTTCATTATTAAATGCATTTTCCAATTCATTGCAATGTATTGACAACATATAGAAAATTTTTGATAAACAGAAAATAGATAAAATACCTGATGAAAAAGAAGAGAAAACACAAATTTCTCCTGGAAATGAAAGTAAATATACAGGATTCAATGTATTTGACTGTTCCTTTATCAGAAGATATCTACAAATGCTTCACCAGATGAAATCTCAGTCCATTTCCGAAACTTTGATCAGAAAAACACCAGAAAAAGTAGTGAATAACTGAAGAATATGCAAAGTAAATGAGGGACTCAGTCAACTAGATGTGCATAGATGATCAGAATGAGTCTATACGTTGATTCAAGGCAGTGTTCAGGAATATGGAATAAAAGCTTTACGAGCTATGAACGATGATCCATCCCCATTGTTTCTTTTATGAACCATGCAAATTCACCACCATCTTCCGCATTCGCGTGTTTTATAAAAAATTCATGATTACTCAATGTTTTCAAATTGGCTCTTTCAATGGGATTCTTTTTAACACATCTACCAACGAAATCAATAAAGATATCACTGAATATATTCTTTGGCAGCAATGGCGGCGCCTAAAAAGTTTTTAGAGTAAAAATTCTTGGAAATGTTTGAATTTTAATTTGTGAAGTTCTGCAAAAACGAAGAATCTAATTCTGATCCACAATAAATCAACTGTTCAAGTCAAGTGAAAAAAAAAAAGTGCTTACTTTTCTTTTATACTCATGATTGTTTCGAGGATTCGTTATCCTTGAATATTATAAGAAATATCATCGACTTTCAATAAGATTTGGGAAGAAATTAATATCGAATTAAGATTACCTCATTAACAATATAATCAAGCAGTTCAAAAATTGCCATTGTTCTTGGTGTGGACAGGGTAACGGACGTTGGTGGAATTGTGCCTTCTGGAAATTCTACTTCTTCTTCCGGAATATTGAAGATCCCGGCATATTCTCGCGCCGTCGGCGCCGGCACCGGATATCGTCCAATCGACAATTCTACAAGTGATAAACCAAAGCTCCAAACATCTGACTGTACACTGTAGTGGCTTCCAGTCAATCGTTCCGGCTGGAAATGATTACTTTAACAAACACGATTAGGAATTATAATTTAAAATTGCAAATTTTTCAGGAAGGGAGTTTGCGATTTTTTGCCACTAAACAAATAAAAGTAAAATCGAATGTTTGTGAATTGAATTTCCGTAAATTAAAAATGATGAAGAAAAAGTCCAATCGAAATGACTTACTGCCATATATGACCGAGTACCGACAAAGCTATTAGCCATGCTGTCAATTAACATGCCCGAAACACCAAAATCGCATAATTTTATTTCTCCATGACTATTAACCAATATATTTGATGGCTTAACATCTGAAACGAAAAGTAAAAGATCTGCGGAAATCTCTGTCCTAATCTTTCCATGCTGTAATATATGCGGTTTCATGATTTAATGAAGAAAGAAAAATGACTGCACCCCGATGTAGTATTTTATGTTCATCCTTCAAATAAGACAATCCGCGAATAACTGCAACAGAAATACGACCGACACGCGCTTCTTTTAGTTTACCAACCTAAAAGCCAAATGTCTTGGGTTTAAAGAAATATTAATAAAAACAAAGATTAAGGGAAACATAAAATGGAAATATTTGGAAATCCGAATTCTGATGGAAAATTCCATTTCTGAAAGATTGCAAAATCAAAAGGTTTTTGAATAATGATAAAAAAGAAACTTTTTTCAACACAACATCCAACGATAACCCATCCATGTACTCCATGCATATGGATATATCATTGTTATCAGTAAAAGCGCCGTAAAACCCGACAATATATGGACTATTACATTTATTCAGCACATCTAGTTCCTGAAATATTTTTTGAGTGAAAAAAAATATAAAAGCCTACCATCAAAAGATTTCATAAGATTTTATGAGTAACATATTCAATACATCGCAAAGTTTTATTTTCCCTATCAAAGGCGAGAGAAAAAGGGCCATGAAAACCAAGCAAAAAAATATATATATATATATATATATCAATGCTTTACAACGGAATTTAAAGATCCTAGAAAAGGACCGATCATACTGTACCTTCAGGATTTGCGATCTCACAGACGGTTTTACTTCCAGATGAACTAACTTCCTGGCCATGATTATCTTACTCGACTTGTGCATCACTTTACTTACAACACCACCATTCCCATGTCCCAATTCACACATCTTGTCTAACATATCCTCATTCAATTCATTCAGCGGTACCTGCAACAAATGAACTGGAAAGTCATGTTAGAGTAGAAAGAGAGAAATTAAAACTAATTAATTAGCTTACTAACTAACAAGTTTCTTTTCTTTAATCCATTCTTGCATTCGTAATTTTTGCGGTTCAGTGAGTGTCATTTGCTTAATTTGATTTTCCAATGAGAAGGTGTCCCTGTCTTTCGTCCCATCTTTCCTCAAATCACCCTTTTCTTTGACCGTTGCCGGCAAACTTAAATTCAGTGGATTCTTCCGCCTGCCACTGGACATCTGAACATTTGCTGCTACTTCGCTCTACCGCTATGGAAGCTCTTGATCGGGTCTTTCCTCTGAAAATGTCACTCATGGCAATTCGTTACTATCATGACAATCACTGATAATATTCGCGGAACATATTTCACGAACTTCACCTAATCGTAGAAATCAGCAATCCGTACCCTGCAATACCTTCAGATCCAGTCGAGGGCGATAACATCACAAGTTTCGATGGACAAGAAACTTTGCATGATAAATGAAACATCAAAAAAAGATATTATCAATGATTACAGAAAAAGAACACTCGAGCCAGGCCAAAAACCACTTTGACATTCTGCAAACAAGCAAATGCATCTCATGTTGACATTCTGTCCTCTCATTTGCAATCCAGACAATTGGCACGACCATCATTTTCTCACTCTCTGACGTTATACTATTTCTTACTTTTATCAATCTCTATCTCTCCTTATTTCAATATTAACATTTTTGATCAAGTATCTGTGCAAAAACCTACCATTCCCCGAAGTTTTGTATATCATGGTGACACTTTACATTCATTATACTTTAAAATGTGTCATTTTTTATTTCTCTCCCCGTTCTATGCTATTTTTCGTCTCTTTGCTTTCGTTAGTTTAGCATGATTTAACAGTCACAGTAAACTCTTCTTGAAATACTGGAATTTTACCAAATTTGATTAACTTGTGAGAAAAATAGATGCAAATTGGCAAAATCTGTATTACTAAACACATTACGTGATCCCAATGACGCAGTGCAACATGACCTTTTAACCTTACCTGCTCTCTTTTAACTTTACCTGAGGAGCTCCTTACATAATTCATTATCATTTAGTGAAGCATTTTTTGGATATGTTTCCTCGATGCATAAATTAAATTAGTTAGGTTGCAAAATTAGGTTTAATATAGGGATTTGGTGTTGAAAAGGAAATTAGCGATTCTCAAATAAGATGACTTCGCCAAGTACTGCTGAACAGATATGCTACTGATCTCCAATGTTCTTTCTACAGACATAACATTTATATTCTTCAGAAGAGCCCTATATATTCTATTAATGTCAGCTATTAGATCTGTTCTCGTTCTTGTTGCGTAAACTGCAAATGGAAAATTTTGAGGAATTTCGAATGAATTCATTTCCATCTATTTGCTGAATTCATTTAAGTATTCGGTGAAAATGAATTTATTACAGTCTCGAATCTAAGATAACTTGTCTTATACATAATTTGTCATTTAACGATAATTACCATACAATTCAGGAACAACAGAAAGTTTATTTTAGCAGTTAAGTAAATATTTGGTATGGCTGTAGAAACAGTCTCATTTCGAGATGCCGTTGGGAATGTTGATGTAAGTTTCTTTAATCATTCCTCATAATGAGTTTAAATGTATCATTTTACTTATGGTAGATTAGGTCTAATTCTTTGTGTAATTCCTTGGCGACCACAAATTATTATGAACATTCCTTAATGAACACTATTGTGAATATTACTAAGATGTCAGTTTATGCTGAACACGACTACTAGTTGTAAAAATTATGGTCAGAGTTGGATTTCTAAAAGAAATTGTCAAATTCGAATTCATTAGAGTGATGGAGCGAACTTTGATATTGGTGTTTAAATCTTATGAAGATCATTTCTCTTCTCTACAAATCAAATTACTTACGGAAATGATTTTATCTTGATAATGATTTTAGCTTCTGGATGATTTGATACTTTTGGACAATCAACCATGCATCGAAGCACAACCAATACCGTTAGAATATCGTATATCGTTTAATACAAATTTTGAGGACCGAAATGCTTACGTGACAGGTGTTTCGAAGTACATTGAGGAAGCCACACGACATGCGGAATTCGTCAGTTCACTTGGCTTATCTTTGTATTATTCTTTAAATTATGTCTCAAATGACTATACGAATTCGCTGTCAGCGATAATGGAACAAAATTTCGTGTCTTAAAGATTATATTTAATTTCTGTGATGATTCATTTAGAATAATATGTTATCAGAAGGTTTCGAACATGCTGCTAATTTGTATACTTGGAGATGCTGTTCACGAGCTGTCCCCATGGTGAATCTTTTATTATAATCAAATAATTAGCTTTTCAATCCGTCACTATCTTAAATATCAGTTGATGAAAACTATTATATTTTGAAAGAAGTTTTGATAAAGTTAGAGTACTAGATTAGTCTTTTTCTTCATATTTGCAGTGAGATGAGATTCCAAACGGAGAATCGGTCACCAAAAAAAAGAAAAAAAAAACAGAAATTCAGCTACTACCACATCTTAAGTTTCCGTGATCATTTATTTAAATTGACCTCAACTATAGCGAAATGTTTAGCTATGCTTTATTCAGGCGAAATCCAATGACCAGCCGAATCGAGTTGAAATAAATGAAAAAGTTGTTGAAGTATTGAATCCTGAAGTGGAGAAATTGCACCGATTTATGCACTTTACAGTAATGCTTTAAGTCATTTTTGGGCATCATTTTTTAATTATTTCGTTATCACAAATATTCATCTTATTATGTAAAAGCTATTTTTATTATAGAACAAAGCGATTTCACGTTTCTGTGATGAAATGAAGCGTTTGTGTCATCCAGAAAAAAGGAAAGATTTTGTGTCCGAAGCATACTTGTTAACACTTGGAAAGACATTAAACATGTTTGCAGTGCTTGATGAGTTAAAAAATATGAAAGCATCGATTAAAAATGACTTTTCTACATTTAGAAGGTTAGTTTGTAGCTGTCTTTCGGTACTTAAAGAATCCTGATGGAATGGTTGTTAAGGGATAGCGGAAATAGTAGTGTCCATATAAAAGCGCCCTGATGGGAAAATGATTTTTCAGATCAGCTCAGTTCCTACAAGTTATGTCGGATACAAAAACGTTACATGAAATGCAAAATTTGAGTATGTTTTTAGCAACGCAAAATAAAATCAAAGATACGCTCAAAAGTGAATTGCAATCGGTTTGTTTAAGTTTTAGTTTCTGTAGTTTTTTTTTATTTATACGATTCCTGTTCTTGATTAATTTATTGATTTATTGCCAAATAAGCGTCAATATTGTCTTTTAAAATCTTCAAGATTTAAAATATTCCAATATTCCAAGTCCCATCTCGAATATGTCCAAGTTCAACTAAACTTGATTTGGATTTGCCTATGAGTTGATTTCCTTTTTTTTATGATATTCTACTATTAATATTTGTTATTAAAAATTGCTTTTTTAGATTGAGAGCTATGAGGAAATCTTGGCTGATGTTATCAATATCTGCGTAATATTATTCGAAAATCATATGTACATCACTCCTGCTGAGCGACATATGTTTGTTAAAGTATGATTTTCCTCATTCCGTTTTTCGTTCTTTAATACTTGTTTCAATTTTTTAAGTAATTTGAAACTGTGCAATTTGAGTTATATCTGAAAGCAAAGTTTTGGCAATGTTTTTGAGAATTTTGAAAAATAAAATTTTTTGAATTTTAGGTAATAGCTTTTGCGTTATTTTTAATGGATGGCGACAATGCAAATGTTTCAAAGTTAGATCAACGGAAGCGGATAAGTATTTCTAAACTTGACAAAATTTTCCAGGTCTGTTACTATAATATATAGATACGTAATGTACAGGAATTGAAAGTTTCATTTGGCCTTTAATTTTCCAAAAAAAAAAAAAGTGGAAGTTGGTGACATAATATTTTCTGTAGCTGGCATAATATTTTCTTTTTAAAAGTTGTAAGAAAATGAGTCTCTATTTTTAGTCACTTGAAGTGGTGCCATTATTTGGTGATATGCAAATCCAGCCGTTCTCATTTGTTAGAAGATCACCTTATTTTGAACCTTCAAAATGGCCTAATGCAAACAATGAAGGTAAATTTTAACGGATATTTTCAGTTAGAATCGAATTTGTAAGGATTTCGTCAGGAGATTTTGAATTTCTGTCGTTGATACCCATCATATTTCTACTATTAATGAGCAATACAAAGTAATATATTAAAGGTGAAAAGTGTCACGTTAATATTACTGAAAAACTGAAAACGATGCGTGAACAACATTTGGAATATGTAACAAATCTTTCTCGACTTAATAACGAGGTAATTTTTCCTGGTATTTGTTTCGATTGTAAGTTTAAAATAAATGGAATACTTAAGAGAAATTTTCTGGCCACTCTAGTAATTTGGAATTATTTAAGATTTTCCTACTTTCAGGTTGCTGTTTATGATCGGGATGAGCCACGTAGTGATAGTGAAAATCGAGAAATGACTCAGTTAATGTTAGATGGTATTCAGCTTCTTTGTAGCTGGACTAGCGATGTTGTGGAAACAATTTCTTGGAAATTGCTTCATCCAACTGATCATCGTACTAATTCAACTTGTCCAGAAACAGCAGAAGAATATGAACGAGCCACGAAATATAATTATCAACCTGCAGAGAAAGCGGCATTGATTGAAGTTTGTTTTTCTGAAAATTTTTGAAAATATATCTTAATGCTTTTTTAGATTATATAGAATGTTTGTTATTTCCTGATGCAAATTCGAATTAGAATTGATTCTTGTTTCAGACAATATCGATGATCAAAAGTGTCCAGCATATGCTTTCTAAAATGGAACCAATTTTGAGTGTTGCCATCAGAAAACATATCTATGCTGAAATGCAAGATTTTATTCAGATAACCTTGAAAGAGCCACTTCATAAAGCTCTGAGGAATAAGAAAGACTTATTAGCAGGGCAAGTTATTTTCTAATAACAGTTATTTCTTATGAAAGACTAGCGGAGAGATAAACGGTTTCATTATTCAAGTGGAAAAGAATTATGAGAAAATTTACAATTTAGCTTAAAATATTAATAATTCTGTTACGAAAGATTCTCAGTTTCAAAGTTTGAGTGAAAATTGTCACTTCGTTCTTTAATAATGTATTCATTTTCTTGTATTCATTATTGTTTCTGACAGTGAATTTCTAATAAATTGTTGCTGTTTGCAGAATTATTCAATCAATATGCGATACTTGTATAGATAATTGTGCTGGAAATTTTAATCCCCATTCTGTTGAAATGGGTAAATCGAAGAAGCAGCGACATTCTACCGTAGGATCATTCAGTGATATTCGTGCAGCACGACGATGTATTGCACCAAGCAGCACGCAGGTAGTGTTTGTTTATTTTATTTTTTTTTATTTGATTTTTAATATTTTTCCTTATATTTCAATTTTATCTTAACAGTATTGCTAGAAGGGAGTGCTTCACATGGAATTAAGTATCCAGCATTTACTGGTATAACTTAATGCCTATATAGACTATATCCTGTTTAGTTTCAAACGACTATGTTCTAATTCTGGTCTTTTAATTGTGCTGTGTGTTTAATTGAATCCAGAGTATTTTTTCAATTTGCTCAGTAGGGGTAGAGTCGAATGAAAGATTGACATTCATCTATCCTTCTATATGACTTTTTATTTTCATTTGAAATTCTAATAAAAATAAAAATTACACATCTACATCTAGTTATACATGGCCCGTACAATGACCGAATCGCTGATTTCGGAACGAAGTGGTAGCAAGAAATTACTGCGTAAAGATATCGAATCAAAATATGTGGAAAAACTGGCACATTTTTTACGCATAAGTTTTCATTGGCCTGCCCTTCTTGCCTTTTCTGGTAAACATTTGCCCTTTTTATTAAATATGGATATAATCTTTTGTAACAGCATTAATACAGTACTACTAATAGAACGCATATCGTATTTTAGGACTGGATTATCATTTCTGAAATCAATAGTTTCGAAATCATTTTTATCGTTTAAATTTGTTCCATATGTTTACCATATTATTGACTATTCCAAGAATATAGTGAGAGCATTAATGCTATTCCTACTAAAATGGTGCAGAATAAATGATCGTTTTTAATAGCGAACTTTGAATTGTCGTGATTGAGTTCAAACAAAATTTTAGTAGTCAAGGTTGTTTCAAATGACTGAACACAGTTTCTGAATAGTTAGACTATGAGTTCATATCATTTCAGTGTAACTTGAATGACAAAAACAAGGAATTTTCGATTTATGGTTTGTACTGATGTTTATATACATTGAACATCAGGAAAAAGATAATTGATATCTAGGGAATAATAAAGATAGGATTAGATAAAAGCTTCTAATCGTTTTAATTTTTGATAGGTTCATTTTGTTTATCGCTGTTGGTTACATTTTTTTGTGGGTTTTGATAATTTATTCAGACCGTGTCAGTAAGCTTTGATAATTAGCTTACAAATTACTTGCACTTTCAATATCTTGTAAAAAATGTAAAAAATAATTCCCCTGTAGCCACTTTGATTGAATGAATCTTTTGTCTTTAAAGAAAGCCATTTTCTAATTATCATATTGAATCAGTTGATCAAGAAAGACTATCGAATTACATATGCTTTCAATGTCCAAATAGTTTTTGTAAAGATTTTCAACTAATCTTGATTCATTTTCGGGTTGTCTTTTACTGGAATTAATCTTAAAAGCGTGAAGCCAGTGTTTCGCAGTCTATTCTGAAGTTAATTTTGCTTTCTAAAGGCTGTCGGTATTTCGGATAACGCAGTAGCAAAACTTGGATTATGCAATGGCAAATTCAAATGAAACCCATTGAAAATCATGAAATAGAAAATAAGGAAGAAGGTCGATTAAAAAAAACAAAAAAAAAGTTCGAGAAAAGTTCGAAAAAAGAGACAATAGTTCTAAGTGACATATACATTTGAAGAAACCAAAAAGTCAGCGAAAGAAATGAACTGTTACAAAAGCATTCGGGACAATCATTTATTTTGCAATAATGAGGTAATAATGAGGTATTTCTTAAAAAGTATTGATTTTTTGGAAGTTTCATTTTTAAATTTAAGAAGATCTGGTAAGATAGATGGAATGCTAAATAATATATTTGCAGAAACATTGAGTGGATGTTGTGAACTTTCACAATTGTGGTTTCGTGAATTCTATCTGGAAATGACAATGGGACGCCGAATCCAGTTTCCTATCGATATGTCTATGCCATGGATTTTGACTGATTATATATTGACAAGTCAAGAACCTTCTTTAATTGAGTACTTCTTAAAATATTCATATTTTAAAGATTTTCCTGTAGAACATATTTGACTATTATTTTTCTCGCATGGCAGCGTCCACAACCATTTGAAAGCATAACAAATTTTATTAAGGAAATGTCTTCTGTTTTTGCTAATACTTAAATTTTTGCGCATTAAGCATTATTCACTATCTTAATTTTTTCGAATTATTCTTATAACTATATATTCCGAAAGTAATTTGCTGAAACGGCATACACTTCGTAGTCGGTCAAAAGTGGATCAAATATGATATTTATTTGCTAATTATACCTACTTTTAGATCTATTTTTTACCAGCTTGATTTATATAACGATGCTGCTGATTATGCATTGAAGAAATTCAAAAAGCAGTTTTTATATGATGAAGTTGAAGCCGAAGTGAATTTATGTTTTGATCAGTTTGTTTTCAAAGTTAGCGATGCCGTATTTACCTACTACAAGCAGCTGGCTTCGAAGTAAATTTTATTTCATTTTGTTTTTTTGTTCCTGTTCTATTCTATTTTTTATTTATGGTATTATGCGTAATTATTTATTACTGATGTTTATATTGTTGATATGGTCGTTAGTCACTACTAATGTTAAGCAAAAATCAGTTTTATATGTGTGATTAAATGCAACAAGTAAGACTGAATCATGAAGGCTGTTATTTTAAAAGCCCTGAAATTTGGATTGAGTTATGGATGAGACAGATTGATATTAATTCCTTTATTCATAGTAGCATTAATCGAATAATATATAATTGGCAGTGCAGTAAAGTTTAGTAAAGAAAATTGGGTGATGTCGATTGGGATTTTAGAGAAGAATATATATTGAGAACTTGAACAAGAGTAACGTAGCCGAAGATCGTCAGTTGGATCGAATCCAACTCCAATGAAAGAATAGTAAAAAGAGTTTTTTTTTTTTTGTGGGGGAAATTTAGTAGGAGTATTTGAAATGTTAAGAATTGACGTGTTGGAATATAATACGATTGATAACAAAATAATTGTGAGAAAAGAACAGTGTTTACGAAAGGAAAAAATGGTTGTGATACAGTTTAATTGGATACAAAGACGGGAACGGATATGCAAACACAATATTAATGATTTTATTAGCTGTGAACGGAAACGTTTAGATGGATGTTGTAAATTAGCGTGGAAAGTAATATGCAATGAGAAATAATTTTACAGTTGATGATTCATTAGAAAATTTTACAAATTTTTAATCATTTGATTATATAATTTTCCATAATAATTAGTTTTAGTTGGGAATTAATTTCGATTTTTCCGATGGTTGTCTGGTAGTTCAGTGCAGCAGTAAATTGCAATGTTGACGTGCATGAATGTACGGATCAGTCACTGACTGCTTCTTTTAATCCACTTACTGATAGGGATTTCTGATTTTTGTTTTTGCCTATTAGTTTTTATTTTTTTGGGTTATCTTTTGTTATTTTTGTGTAATGACTATCAGGTTGATTTTTTTTTTTTTTTTTTTTTTTTTTTTTTTTTTACAAAGCGCAAGTTCAATAACATTTTGCAATCCCTAAATAATATTGCTTAGTTTGCTGAAATACTGCAACACTCATTCATGAAGGCTATAAGTAAAACGAGAAGATAAAGACCGTAACAAAAATTGATATTAGATTTTGAAATCTAATTGATATAATAGTATAGCTTTTTATATTACCACACTTTTATATATATGCTAGTTGTATTCATTTTATATATTTAGTGTCGATAATTTGAGTAGTAAATATATTACTTCATCAATTTTGATCATTTCTTAATCTTTTTAATTTTTAGCATGTTGCTTGACAAACGTTTCAAAGCAGACTGTCAAGCATTAGGAATAACGATTCGTGCACCACCTCATTGTCGATACGAAACTTTGCTTTGTCAGCGACATGTTCAGGTAAAATCATTATGAAGTAAATTCAAGAACAGTACATTTAGTTTCGAAATAAATTCACTATTCTCTTTTTTTTATTATGTTCTAGAAGTATGATTAGCATATTCTTTCTTTAGTTTGAAACTTGTAAAATTATCAAATCAAAGTATCAGCTTTTTTGAAATATTAAAATTCATAGCATAAATATTCAGCTTTTGGGACGATCAATTGATTTGAATCGTTTGGTAAGCCAAAGGATTAATGCAGCCATTATTCGGGCTCTGGATGTTGCCATTTCAAAATTTGAATCTGAGGAACTATCTTCCATCGTTGTAAGTCATTTGAATTAATAATATATTCCGTAAACTCCGTTGAATTTGAACAATGGATCCTTTGAAAAAATGTGGTTGATAAGATGTTGTGCTATATTCATTTTGTGTATCTTTCTCATCAGCATCAAAAGAACGTGCCAAAATGTGTTTTCTCGAAATACAAAGGGCGGTGATAATTTTTTTTTTTTTTTTTGTCGCCAGATTTCATTTATTCATTACATGATATCGATATATTTTTGAAATGAAAAATTATTGTACTAAGAATGATTTTGCTTATTAAAGCATCAAGAATTTAAGGAATTGGATAATTTACTAGAAACGAATCGTTTATGCCACCGTCTTTTAAATGAACAGCTGGGCTCGATTTCCGATTTTAATGAACTTTTGTGCGAAGCAAATCACAGCGTTTCAGCGCCATATGGACGCATCACCTTACACGTATTTTGGGAGTTGAATTATGATCTCATACCCAACTTTTGTTATAATGGCTCTACACGTAGGCGAGTGTATTTTGTGAATTGAGATGAGAAAATCTAATGATTTCATATCTAATGTGTAAATTGAATTAATTATCGAATGTCTAAGTTTCCGTTTTCTGATGAGACAGTTTGATGGTTTTTGATGGCTAGCGTGAAAAAATCAGCTCTACCACCGGCAATGTTTTGCATAGCATGAACAGAGAGATGTCTGTTAATCTTGTTGACCTTAATTATGTATGCTATTTGCCTTTGTTAGAAGTTAAATGTGTTTTGAAGTATTGACAAGAGTGTTTGTCGAACAGTGAAGTTTGATGAAAGAGTGGTTGTATTTCCATTTGTTAATTTATCGAACCAAAATAGCATGATTAGCTGGTGCGAAAAAAGGAGAAACAAAAGGAAAAAATAATAGGAACCGGAAAATTAAGTTTAGAAGCTATTCATTAAAATTTGCTTGGACATTAAATATATAGAGTATTAAATTTTTTTTTTATTGGGTTAATATCAACAAATTTCTATCTGTTTTATATTTTATTACTTTATAAACAATTTTAGATTTGTTCGATCATTAGTGAAAGATTCAAAACGCAAGGTCCCACAACGAGAGCGTCCTCCTTCAGCCGCTGTGCACTATTTTTGGGGTTCAAAAGTACTTTTCCTTTTTTTTAAGTTTTGGAAGACATATTTGACGTGTAGATTTTTGAAACTGTAATTTTTATCATATAATTTATTGGAAAACATCTCTTTTATTTATTTTATATTATTCTAGTCATTGCATGCTGCATTTACAAATTTGTACTCACTCTATAATGGATTCATTGGATTACCACATCTAAAGTAAGTTGTTTAGCTTATTTTTAATTTAGAGTTGATATCCAGAGTTAATACTCTTAGGGATAATGTGAAATATTATAGACTTCGTAAAATCAAGAAGTAAAAGTTATGGTTTTAAATGGCAGTCGAAAGGATTTACGAAACTGCTTTTTAGGGCAGTAGCGCGTTTGTTGGGCTATCAAGGGATAGCTATTATTTTGGAAGAATTAATCAAGATTGTACGCAATTTGGTAAGTTTTTGAAACGTTTAACATTCTATTCATAAGTGAATTTATTATGATTCATTAAACTGAAGCAAGGAAAGTTCTTGTTTTGCAGGTAAATGGTCCATTACGTGGTCATGTGAAATCTCTTTTTAATCTGATGCCGAAAGTATGCAAATTGCCAAGATTTGACTACGGTTCACCTGGTATGTTGAATTATTCGAAAAAATTTTTTGTTTGATATAATAAATATGCAGTTGTTCTGGAACTTAAAACAGGAATATTTTTCAGCTGTGTTAGAGTATTATATCGCACATTTGACTAATGTTGGCCGCTATGCCGAGCTTAAAAAGGATGTGTGTCAGGTAGAATTTTAGAAATCCTTCTTATTTTAAGATTTGGCTTAGATTTTTTTAAGTTTGTTTATAATGATAAGATTTACTTCTACGTGTTATTTTGTTAGCAAATTTTATTTCAGAGCATATCGGAAAAAAAATTATCAATTTATGTCAAGTTATAAATGTGGTTCTTCAAACAATATTTTTTTAGGTACTTCGTGAACTAGGCAACATAATTGTTTTTTGTTTACAATTGGAATTAGCTTTAGCACAAGAAGAAGTTATGGATTTGTTGACAGCTGCACCATTTACAAACATTATTCCACGTCCACCAGCGAAAAGTAATTTCTTCAAATTTTACTGAATATATTCCAATTTTATGGATTTCGAAATTAGAATTTTGTGCTTAAATATGACGTTTTTTGGAATTCGTATATGAAATCTTTGTTATTATGATAGAATAAAAAATAAATATATGTATGAAATGAAATATTTTATGTAAGTTAACTGTGGAATTCAACTTTTTATTCTTTTCGATGCAGTCATTAAGAGAGAACTGATCTAATTAGATCAGTTGAATTGAAAAATATCGACAAAAAATTTTTGAAGAGATTGAAGAGCAGGAACTGAAAATAAAGCAATTGGAGCAGAAGTATGCGCGCATTCAGATTTCTGCTGTTGTTGAACAAGTTGGTAACGAAAAGGTTAATAATTATAACTTTTTTATTCCGCGCAGTTTTTTAGTTTCCGTCCCAATATGTTTGATTTTCAACATTATAATACATAAAATTACCAGAAAGAAATTTAAAGGAATTTATCTGATTTTATTACAGCAGAAAGCGATTGCTCGAGAAGCAGAACTATTAACGAAAGAACGTCTTTGTTGTGGATTGAATATTTTTGAGATGTTTATTTTGAAACTTAAGGAGATTTTGTCGGTGGATACCATTTGGACTGGTGGCTTCCCTAGCAATGGGGTTTTTTTTTAATGCAAATTTGCCAGATCCAACTTGAAAAGTTCTTTTGATTTTGGCAAAATAATGAATTTTTTTGATTAAAAAAGAAATTTTTACATATGCTTGCAGAATTCGTTAATTTCTTTTCTTTTGTTTTTAAATTCATCGATTTATGCCAAATTATTTCTGCTAGTATTTTTTGACGTTTGGTAGAGCCGCTTAATTTAGGTAATGTGGTTAGATGAATGCGTAGAATTCCATCGTTTGTGGTCAGCGCTTCAGTTTTTCTTCTGTCAGCCATCACTTTCAGGTCAGGAAGGCCTGAGCCCGCCCGCTGAACCACTAATCGAGTAAATTGCCTTTTTTCTTATTCAATTTGATATCAAGTGCCAGGACATTAATCTTATTTCTGCATGTCATTAACATTTCAAAAGCATTGATCGGAAGAAAAAAAAAACTTTTCATGATTTTTTTTCTCAATTCCTTTGAACCAGTTTTTTCAGAGCTCTCTTTGGCGATGGCTTGCACTGGGCTGGTTGCGCAATAATTGCTGTGTTGAATCAATATCGTCGATTTGAAGTCCTCGATTTCAGTTATCATCTTTTACGGGTTCATCGTGCTGATGGAAAAGATAACATCGTTCATGGCATTGTAAGTATTTATTTATATATTTATTATTCTTTATACTTCGTTTTATTACTTGATTATGTAATGCATTATTTTTGAACAAAATGAGTCAATCAATCTATTCGAGGAATGCAAATTACAGAAGCTTTCTCGAATGGTTGAAAGAATTCGTCGATTCCAATTATTGAACAATCAGATTTTTGGAGTGTTGAATAATTACCTTAGTTCAGTCGGCGAAAATGGCGAAGAAATAATGGAAAAGCAAATCCGTGAATTCGCACCACCTGTCTATCATTCTCTTTCACGCACTTTTGCTTCTAATGATTGAAAATTGAGATGCGGAAACACATGTTTCAGCATATATATAGGTCTTTCTTTTAAAAATTTTCATGATTCAGATTTTGTTTTCTTTTTAGAGATTTATTTTATTTGATAGTTATTCTATCTGTTTGAAATTCTTTTAACTTACTTGTCATATGCATTTTTTCCGCTGTAATGAATACCATTTCGGGCCACAATAGGGACCCATAATGCTGCGTATGGGTAACATTCGTTTTTTCTAAAGAGAAAAGAAAAATATTATGCATGTTCTGTTAGGAAAATAGAAACATTCTTCAAAATTTAGTATATTGGTTTCAAATTCAGTTAGTTTTGAATATAATAAAAAATAATTATACTGCCATCCATGTTCCTATTCATATTTTCTATAACTTCATGTTTTCTCCATCCTCTTCATATTTAAAATAGATTTGCTAAATTGATGATAATTCATCTCTTTCTTTGTTATTACATTCATTTGTATATTTATCGTTTAAAAAACTTAGCAAATTATTTTATAGATCTCAAAATAATCTAACCACTGACATTGTCACCATTGTAAAAGAAAGAAAATTGTTATTGACAAAATACAACTTATGTTTTCTTGACGACAGATTAATGCAGCATATTACAATAATGTCTAAGGAGAGACACAAAGTGATTCTTCTGTTAGCATTTGAGATTTGTATGTAGAAATCTTGTGTTAAGATCTAATTAAAGCAGAGAATCTGGAATAGTTTTTCTTGACTTTCATTGGTGATCTCAGGAACATTTGGATTAGAGCACTAAGAACTGATGATGTTGGTTGCTTTATAAATTTGAGAACAATTTATCTCCTAGAAAGTTATTAAAATGATTAAAGAATTATTAAGTTTTTTTCAATCGCTCAGAATTTTTTTCTTATGTTTTTGGACTTAACTGGCTTGTTTTTCGCTTTTTATCTTGAATTTATTAAAGTGAACAGAAGTCATAAAAATATGTGTCTTAAATAGCAAATATTTAGTCATTTTCTATCATTTTAATAAAGGATTAATTGATTGAACAAATTATAGTGCTACTAAAATTGCATTTATACTTGCTAAGTTACATTCAACTAATATCATTAACATACGTGATGCATTAAACATTAATATTGAACATTCTTTCCGTGCTTAATATTTTTTATATTTGCATTAAATTGAACATGTTAAACCATTGAAACTTGTTATATGAATTGAGCAAAAGAGACCAAAGTTTGTTTCTCAATCGTATCATTTGCTGTGATGAAATCATTAGAAATCATGAAAAAGGTGAAATCTTGCATTGGGATTCTGCTTTCAATATCGAATGGCGTAGAAATGGCACATCACTGATCAAGAGTCGAGAATCTATATAATTTTATATACTTTAGATTCTAAATCTAAGTCGAATTTCTTACTGTTTGATTTATTTAAGATATTGTATTTTTGATTACTAATCGAAAAAATTCATGACTTGGCATGATGAGAGATGGATAACATATCATTTTGAGATGGATAACATATCATGTTGAGAGATGGATAACATATCATGTTAAGTTTGCAAAAACCGAGGTGATTTAAGCTCTCTCTCTCTCTCTCGCTTAGATGCGCAAATTTTGAACAAGAAATTTAATTTTTTTTTTTTAATTCAAGTAGTGGAAAAAGTTTTTGGCAACTACTTTAATTATATTTATAACTCAAAATTTGAGCTAAACTGGATATAATTTGTGTAATTTGAACGAAAAAGTGATTGACTATCACCATTCAACTAACTTGAAGTTGAAATTTAAAAAAAAAAATGAATAACATCACATAACTTAATTAACTTAACAGTGTAAGGGTAACTTTTCAAAGGAATGTTGCCTAGAAATTTTAAGTTTTAACTGTTGAAGTGAATTAGTGATCAGATGAAACATTTTATGCTGTAGAACATCTACAGCTATTACAAATGTACTTGACATTTTAAAATAGAAATATAATGATAAAGTAGCAATTTAAATTTGCAAGATCGTAAGGATAATGATGATGTTACTTTTCTTAAACTTCAATTCTCAACTCTAAGTTAGTTGAACGGTAATAGTTGATCATTATTTTATCCAAATTACACAAATTATTTCCAGTTTTGCTCAAATCTTGAGTTATAGATATAATTGAAATATATTAATATTTCCAACTTTAGCCAATTTATCTGTGCGACTGATTAAACGCGGTGATTTATTGTTATTGAGTTTATTCGTTTTTCAAGGGATTTTCCACTTATCACTTTTTTTTTTTCGAAAATTCTCCGTTTATTTAAATCATTTCGATTTTCGCCACTGGTCTTATTTGGATTCCGGTTATAAATTTTTGTAAATTTACATATTATTTTTGTACTTTGGTGTCATCGTCTCATTTCATCAATTTAATGAAAGATAATACAATTTATGTTAGAGCGCTTATGTGTAAATTGAATAGGTCTGTCGTTTTGAATTATTTAATTAAAAATTTTAACAAATTACAAAAATCAGAATGGAATCATTATTCAAGCCACCATTGTAAAAGAATGTTATTGGTGAGTTTTAAAATCACTAATCTGCTAATTGCGTTAATTTAGTATTAGTTGGACTGTTCGATGAATAAGTCAATTAATGTAAATAAGATGGATATAAACATAAAACTATTTATGATTTGATGACCAAACTTTTTTGATAATGATAATGTAAGATATTGCTATATTAAGAGTTACTATCAATACTACCAAGCTATTATAACAATTCGATTCCTGTTCTTGCTAAAACTTTATTATTTGCTGGTTGCCTTAATATTTGAATAATTATTCTTATAAACCAACTTACTGAAGCATCTTTCTAATTTACTCTCTAACGGTAACTCTTCTCTTATTTAAGTCAAGTAGTGAAGGATGAGACTTAGGAAAGTTGTAAAAATTGTATTCGTCTATACTTCATGTCTTATTTTTATTATTTGATGCATTTCAAATCTGTTTTCAAATTGTTCAAAATAATGTAACTTTTAAATCTCAAGAAATCGTTCCTTCCTATAAATGATTTTAATAAAAAATCACATTTAATGTAGAGATTGAATATTTGGGTTTGATTTGGCTTATCTTCATTACTCTTTTTTTTTTTTTGGTTTGAGTTGTCATTTGTGTGTCACTGCTAAAAATTTAATAATGTCCTTATTTTCCCGCTAAAGATGCAATCACATATTCAAAACATGAAGGAAATACGATAGAGTAATTCGCAGGAAGCATTTTTCATGCTAACATGAAAACGTATGTTATTCTTATCTACGAACTAAAGGCAAAGGCAATTATTAGGGTCACTTATTGCTTTATTAAAACTGAAGTATTTTTGTCACAAAAAATCTGTGGAATAGAAAAAATAGTTCCCATCTGATATGGAAGAAACTTCGATTTTCTGGAAATTAAAACTGTCTTGCCCAAATTATATTTCTCGTTGATAAAACGCAGATATTGAAATTTGTAATCTTAAGTTCATTTCTGTATCAATTTGCTCATGTAAGTTTCAGAATGTTTAAATTGCAAGTCAACACGAAATTTTATCATGCTCAAGTACAAAAATGTTTTTGAAAAATTGTTCTCTTGTTTGCTGAAAAGATATGCGCAATTCTTATTGAGAATTAATTTAAATTCAAATTTTAATCCAAATCTGAATCTATCAAACCAGCAACTTATGGTGCTTTAAGAAGCTAATTGAAAAAGCAAAAAGAGCTCACATTTGAGGAAAGCGAATGTACTTCTAGCAGATTCATGAATGTTTGGTGGAAGAATCAACGATAGCTCTTCCAATCATGAATGCATCTGAAAAATTTCTGGCATTCGAAATTGAAGTTATAAAATTATGGATAGAAAATTATTGATAATTTTATTCAATGACCACAATCATTGATCTCAACGGGTCTAATTCTTCCCATTCGTGAAGAATTCAGAATACTCATCCTGAATTCCAAGTGACAAATTTTCGAACAATTCAGAGAATTAGTATATTTTTCAATGAAGATCAGAAGTATCGATTCGCTTCTGTTATCAATAAATTTTTTTCATCTAAAACACTTTGAGCAATTCACCAGGGACTTTTTTTTGCATATTAGATTTATTAGTTAACGCAGCAAAAAATTAAAAAATGACAACCAATGGAGCAACTGCAAAAATAAACTGAAACAAGGAATATACAAGAACATATACTTCAAAATTTTTAAATGTGCTAGTTTAAACTGAAAACCTGAAATTGAAAAATAGAGGATAAAAGGCAACCACTTGCATTAATTGATCAACAAACCTATGATTAGGGTTTGTAAAATTCAAAAGGCAAAGATAAAAGTTGATTATTTTAATTTGCACATGGTGAGATCAATAAAGTATCTATTCCTGAGAGATGACACTGAAGATGGGCCAATAGGAGAGAAGGAATTCAGATAACCGAGAAATTTGATAATCCAACAAGTATTAAAATGTCAGTTCTTCCACTTATTAGTATCAATAATCAAGAACCTTCCGGCTCTAAAAATACAGTGGATTTCCATATCATGAAATTTTGAGTAAGACTAGTCCTAAAATACGACTTTTAGAGAATAACCACAACATTTTAGTAACAGATCTGAACTGCACATCTAAATTATTCCCAGTTTTTCAAATCTAGCAAGAATGAACCATATATTAGCAACTTACATCTCAATTTAGACTATGCAATCTTCTGAGATAAAAGAAAAATTCAAATACAAAAAACGAAAATTAAACAACAAGAACATTTGGAAAAAACTCTTAAACTTCAAAATGTAATTTGATGGGAAAAGAGCAAAAAATATCACTAGCAAACTCAAACTATTGTTTTGTAGTTGCTCGAACAACAGACATTGTTATAGTGGAACCAGCAAGCTTTCGACCGCTTAACAACATTACGGCTTTATTTGCTTCCTAAAACTATAAAGTTTCAATAAGATGGTATAATTACATTCCACATTAAATAAACTTTTAGCTATTGAATCAGAGAAAAGAAAGACCATTCCTTCTTATTTTATTCAAAGGAAAATCTTCCATTATTCTTTATCAGATGCTCCAATCTATTCCAGAAACATTATCTGGGGCTTTTCAAGAACTTGAACTGTCTTATATTTTCAATCTCATACCAAAAATCCTTTATTTTTTGATCCTCGAAAGTACAAACCTGCGGAGAACCAACAGCTAAGAGACATTCGCCTGTTGGTACTCCATTATCGTCCAGTTTTATTCTTACGGAACTTTCCACTAATGAATACTTATCGAAGAACTGAGCCACATCCGTCAAAGTAACATTTGCCGGGAAACCGTGACAACTGATGACAGTGCCTGGCTCCCCAACAGATGCAATCAACTCTGGTTCCAACATTTCTACCTAAACTTTACTTATAAAGATCATAAAATTCAGCTGGAAGAATTTTGCATTTTTCGACATAATTTAAATAAAGATTAAGTGCTTATATCAAATGAAATTTATGAATCTTACACAAACTAACATAAATCCAATCTCAAGTTTTATGATTGGATTTAGAAAAATGAATCTTTAAATTACCGATTCAACTTTCTTATCAACACCAAGATGCATCTGTTGCCGCGTAATTGCCGTGAGTGTGATGATATTTTCTCCAAGCTTCAAGCCATTATACATTTTCACTGCTTTCGTCGTCTCATCCATGGTACCCATATCAACGTAAAATATTCCATCAGCCGCCCGGCGTAATGTTGCTAAAATGATAAAAGCTGCAAAACTTCAGTGATGGGTAAAAACATTACCTCAGCAACCTTCAAAAGCGAATGCTACAAGCAATATTGTGCTAAGCTATACAAGACAGAATTAACATAAGGATGTTCTCGTGGGTAGATTTAGCGAAACTATGCAAGAAACTTGCCTTGAACTGTTTGATTTAGTTGCAAAAACTTGGCAACGTCTTCATCAGTTTCATTCTCAGAAACGTTTTCGATCATTAAACATGATTTCACACTTGGAGGTGGAATGGCTGGAATTGGTCCAGCTGGTCCATTATTTGGTGGATGAAGTATGGGAGGCCGTGGACCACGAAGCAGGGGAGGAGCACGACCTGAAGGAGGCGGACCTCGCTGTCGTATTGTTGAGGGTGTTGTGTTTCCGAAAAAGGTAGGCGGAGAGATAAGCGGTGGACGAGGTCGGCTTCCTGAAACAATTTTTAGCAACATTTCAAAAAAAAAAAAAAAAAAAACCACTGTTTTTTGGGTGAATGAAGTGAAGCATGAGTTCTTAAAGGATAACTTCGAACACTGCAACGATACCTGGCAAAAGACTTCCATGTGGACGAAAACCTAGAAAACGAGGTGGTGCCACAGATGAGGAGCTGGCTGTCCCATTTAAACCACTGGAAGACAGCGTATCTCCCATTTCACGTTCACCATGATATCCATGCATAAGACCACCTCGATACAATCCTCCTCGTCCACGACTGCCACGACCTAAAAAATAAAAATAATTTTCAAACTTATTCAATCTAATATAAAGCTTATTTTAAATGAAGAGAAATCAAGCTGTGATTTTTTCATCCAGAAATTTATTTAAGTCACTAAAAAGTTTGACTTTTGTCTCTATTGTTGCCTAAAAAAGTGCACTGAGAGAAAAAGCTTTAAAGGAAAGAAAAAAGCTAACCTTTGGTAAGATCTTGGAAATGTGGACCTGCTTCAACAGACCGACTTGGTAAATCAAGAAGAGGAACAATTGATGAGTCGCCTCCATGCTTCCGTTCATATTCCTCCTTTTTTTGGCGTCCAAATCTGTCTGGTACTGCTAACATCTGATCTGCGTCTTCATTTGTTATCCTAAAATAAGTCATTTTTATCCATTATTTATTATTTTACTTCACAGTTGATCTCAACGAGTGAAATTTAACAAATTCGAAATTTTCCGTAGCTAGTTTTGATATAATCATTATTGCTAAACCCTCTCCAAAAAAAAAAAAAAAAAAATGAAAAAGAGTCAAGCGCGCACCTCCTCGCACGAATTGGTCGTTCATTAATTTTGCCTCGAACACGATAAGCTTTTTCTGCCAGATCAAATGTGCTAAATTCAGCAATCCAACGATCTGATGCTTGACCATCTTCATTATAAGCTCGAGTTACTTTTGTTGGTTCACAACGTGGACCAAGATATCTACAACTCAATTTGGATAAATGCTGTCACTTTATAAGCTGGGTTTTATTCTTATTTCAATAATTTTCAAGGTTATAATGCTAGCATGCAGGAACGATAACAGAAACAGTTGCAATATGAGACAGAGATAATAATGAAAGTATTTGGAGAAGATCTGCTAACTGAATATAAACTTTATAAAACAATAAAAATGAGCTCTTCGATAATCATGACTTTTGATTTTCTGACTAAAGATTTCAATTTACAAAAAAATTCTAAACGTACTCTCGGATTTCAGCTTCCGTTACCCGAAACGGCAAATTCGTGAATTCAATGCAATAACGTCCAGGATCAACACCACGCCGTTTCGTGTCACGATAATCCCGATAATCTCGAGGTGAACGTGAGCGACCGTGTCGTGAACCACGATAACGATCTTCGTGATCACGTAAAGCACGAGGGCGTTCATCATACCTCCCATCAAAATCACGTCTTTCCTGCAATTAAAAAAACTTATAGCTCACAAACATGTGAGCTTCAAATGAAATGTGATTCTGAAACAACTTCTTAGTTATACATGTTCAAATTCATGATCGAAAAAAAGTGTAGCGCGAAGAGCAGTGCATGTCTTCACTTAAATTATTCTATGATCGTCTTCAAAAATTCCGCAATCTTTTCGAAAAAAAATTTTCATAAAATCTATATTTCTTTTTAATTTTGTAATACTACTAATAATTTCATACGGGACTACGGTAATGTCGTGATGAAGCGCCAGTACGTGGACTTCCTTCGTGATAATCTGCCTCCTTAGCACCTTGTAAGAAAGCTGGCGGTATTTGTAGACTGCCATCTACTGCATTGTCAAATGTTTCCTTCGAGCAAGAACGGATCCTATAACATTAAAAAAGCTGAAAATTTTCATAAAGTTGCCAAAAAATAACTGTAAGAAACTGCGACAATCTTACCTTATGCCTTGTTCTCCATCCCTGTCCAGTACATTTTTGACATCTTTTGCACATTCAAAACGTACCAGTGAATGCAATGGAAAACCTTAAATAATTCATTAAAAACATGATTGTTTTCTAATAATCAAACTTCCAAAAAATAAACTTGAAAAACTCTTACGTAGCTAAATTATAAGGGTAAAATACCTTTCGGATCGAAAACAACTTTGACGGATGATAATGTAAGGGGTGTCGATGGACGCAAGAATTGCTCAAGAGCTGCTGGGCGCAAAAGTTCCGATGGAAGTCGACTAAGTTCAACATAGTAATTCTGTTTATCTTCTGCCAAACTACTAAAAAATCATCATTTCTTTTTACTGAATCAAAAAAAAAAATTTTTTTTTTGCTTCAATAAAATTTTTCGCATATTTCTTTACACCTCAGGGAAATCTGTAAGACTATTTTTATCAAACATAATCAGCAATGGTTGAAAAGGACTCAAGTCATATAAAAGAAATGATAATTGTTGGAAAAATTAAGTAAAATCAGTTACTACGTTAAGTAGCAATAAAAATGAAATGTGTAATAGCTAACAGTACGATCTTCTTTCAGAAAATTCACGATGACATGTTCGACATACAATATGTCACAATTGAAAAAGTCAGATAGTAACCTCAGTGAGATAAAACTTACCGTTGTGCTGGCAAAGTTGAGAATACTGGTCCATTGCGTCCAGTGTATCGTGCAACGAATGCATGAGCATTGGCTAATCCAGATGCAGGTTGAGTGGCAGTAGTGGCACTGACCGGTAAAGTATTTGCCAATAGCGGCGGTACAAGAAGACCAGGAATTGATGGTGGTAATGGTAGTACTTGACCAGGAAGCACTGCAGAAGTAGCAACATTAGTTTGCTGATATATCTGCAAAGAAACAAAAAAACTTCAATTTGCTGAAGTGTGAAATATAGAAAAAATTTTGAAAGTGAAATCTCACTTAAATTTGAACTTTTTGATTTTTCACCTAAAATAAAGAGACATGTCAGTGTCAGTTTGCCTTCTGAAAATAGTTCAATAGAATGATGAAATATACCGGAGGAACTTGCGTGATTGCGCTGGAAGCACCTGCTGCTGTTGCCACTGTCTGTACGCTAGCATTATAACCTTGAAAATCATTGTCTTGTTCATACTCACTGAATCGTTCCTCATGATTAGACTGCTGATATCTGTAAACAGTGGTGACGATAATTTACTATTTTCTTTAGATGAAGATTTGAAGTTACACAGACTTTCGGAGTCGGAGGAAACTTTATAATGATTCCAGGATAAGAGCAGCAATACTCTTTTTTGAAAGAAGCAAACACTTACACAGAACTGGGTTGCGCATTTTGTCCCAAAACATTGAGCATTTTGGGATCTTGCCATGGTCCAATTGAATGTGCTAGTTGGGACTGTGTTGTTGTTGTTGTTGTTGCTACTTGACGATTTATTGTGCGAGATTCATAGCTTCCGCCTTGGGAACCACTTTTCCAAGAATCCGACAGAGGACCATCCACTGTGCGATTCCAAGCATCCTCTGCTACACTTGCTAAAGACCAACTTTACTTTTATCTTTAAATTCAAATTTTGCTTATTTCAACTAGCTTTAATATGATTCAGAACATTTGTAATTTCTGATAGAGGATTTTCAATTATTTATTCTTTTTTTGTTCTCTGCTTTTTTGATATTTCCTTCAAGTCAGATTCAAGTACTAAGGGATGTATTTATTCTTAATAATTCTAATGCGACAAGAATAGACAAATTATTCTAATTTACATTTTGAATTTTTTTTTTAAACAATTAAAAATTCCCCTTATTTTTAAATTTTTACTTAATACAAATCAATTTATTCAGAAACATAACAGCAGAGATTTATTTGAAAAGTACCAAAAAATCATTGCTATTCTTCAGGATTATTTAAATATAGTAAGGAACTTCTTTCAGTCATATTAAATGAAGTGCATTTGTCAAATATTTTGAACATCCATATCTCATATAAAAGTATATGGACAAAATAAACTGTGCAAAGAATTCAATATAATTTGAGATGCACTTTTTGTGACGAATTTTTAATATTAATTATTCGTGAACACTCGATCAAGAATATAAAGCATGCAAAAAGATATGTGTATGGCTTCAGATATTTCATGTAAACGAAAACAGTGTGAAATAATCAGATAAAATCAAATAATAGACTTTCTGAATTCTTTTTTTGGGTTTTTAATTTCTTCAAGAATAATTAATTTTTTTCTTATTTAATTTGTTATTGAATTTCTCATTTTCCAATCTCCTCAAAAATTTTATTGTTTATAGAGCGCCTTCTTGAAGTGGTAGATTATCATTTAAATAAAATATTTTGCTAAACTTTTTCTATATTTCATTTTTGTATATTTGAAAAAAATAAACAAAAAAAAAAAAATAATGAAACAAAAAGGAAACTCAGTGGAAAAAAGCTATTCATCAAAAGGTAAAATTCATAAACATTAGAGAATCGATAGAGTCATTCGCCATGAAATAATCAGTATTCTGTTATCAGTATCAAGATTGCATCACTTGGAATGTTTCTGTTGATTTTTCGCGCTCTTTTTAAATTAAAGACATTTTGTTGTGATCGTGAAACGGACAAAAATTATTTCAGAAGGAATGAAGTGAACATTTCAAGCTTTAGTGGAGAAATATAAGATAAATATGTAATGATGGGATGATCAAATGACTTTCCGGATAAGGTCAATAGCTAGAAAATTTTGGGATTCGTCTAATGTGATGAAATCTACTAACCTAAAAAAATTTAACGAGAATTCTTACATATATTTTCACTGGAAGAAAGTTTAAATTATGAAACGATTTTTCAATATCAATCTTAAAATATTTTCAATATAATTTTAATATCAGCTTTTTTAATATAATTTTAATATCAGCTTTTTAAATATAATTTTCATCTTTTTTACAGTAATGAATAAGTTATCAACTTGCTAATCTACCAACCGAATTATACTTTTTTTTCAACATGAAGAATTATGTAAAGATCAGAGTGATTTCTTATCAATAAGATCAGGTACTCCAATTCACCCGATTTCTTTTTCCGCACTGATCATCAATTTGGTATGGACATAGAGTCAGTAGAAACAATTTAAACCAAGAGATAAGTAAGAATCACAAGGATCTCAGAGAATTAATACTATCGAGAACAGAGCGGCTTCTTTTTGATTCATTATTAAGCAAATAACTGTCTCTATGTCCAGCATCGATATGTGCAGTCTGATAACACTTCGTTTTACAATTCAGAAAATTTTAAATGCTGAGAAGGAAATCGCATTCTCTCATCAACTGAAGACAATCATTAATTGTATGACTTCTCATAAAATTAGGAAAAAATTTTTTTCACTGGCAATTCAAGTTTTTCTTTGATTCAAACTTTTATCTAAAAAATCCTAATTTTTATTCAATTGTTTCTTGGATATAATCTGACTATTGCTTGTATTAGTTCGGAGAATTTTTTTGAAACTGTTTTAATGAGAAAATTTTTTTTTTTTTTTTTTTTTGAAATTATTTGTATCAAATTAAGAATATCTCCTGTAGCAGAAATATCGATCGCCAAAAGCGAGTTTTGTTGTTCTTTGCTGGTAAATTAAAGATAAAAATAGTCAATTTTGCGTTTATGTAGAAAAATAAACTAAGAACAATGATCTTAAAGATATCCTTTACATGTCACTGATTATTTGCACATATCGGTGTGGATCTTATCCGACATATAATACTGTCACATTTTTTACAGCAATAGTTTCTGTTCTTGCAATCAATATCACTCGCCACGGGTGGTAAAAAAAAAACTTTTCAATACAGTGAGACGTAATTTAAAAAAGGCTAAGTGCTTCGAATTGAATCGACACGGCTGATGGGGACATACCATATATTTGTAACTTTTATCAGCTAATTAATCATTTCTGGAGTAAAAGATGGTGCCATGAAAAACCCTTGCTTTTTAGCGATACGGATAATTCACATGAATTTACAGTTGACATTTTGATGCATTTAGAAAAACTTCATCTATTATTAGATAGATGAAGTACAACAGTGCATTATTTAAATATGGCAGAGCAATCCTAATTATACCAAGACTTATCTAAGTTTGAATCAAGAACATTTTAAATTTGACATAAAGTTTTATAAACTGCTGATCAGTTTATAAGGACTCGAATGACAAGTGGTTTTATTATCTCAAAATTATCCTGAAGAATGAATTTTCTTACAATATTTATATTCTCTGCCTCAATGTTCTAAATTGGACAATAATTAATTTTGCCTATTGATTATATAGGACTTTAATGAACGCGAATAATAAGAACAAAATTTCAACTTGCATGATCTTAAGCTTGCGACTTTTAAAGAAACTTCGAGATTAAACATAAAATAAGTGAAATGTTGAATGCCAAATTTTTAAAATTCTAAAAATTTTCAGCAATATACCTCTTGCATAATCTTGTTGTCCATGTCCACCATTTCTTGTTACATAAACATCCGTAGTAACTGGCTGTGATTGGGCGACACGTTGATTTCCAAAACTATCCACAGTGGAAGAGGGTGGAATTTGGACGCCGCTTGGACGTGCTGCCGGAGAACTATCACGTCTAAGTGAAGGAGCAGCAACGGATGCAGCCGATGCTACCCCAACGACATTCAGATCCCCGGCACGGGCTTTTGCAATGACGGCATCCATCTCAACGCGCGACGACAATAGCAAACGCACACGCTGGTCGTGTATGCGTCGATTATCGAAACGCATTGCTTGACGAGCATCTTCATCAGTGGCAAAACCAATGAAAGCATCACCATCTGGTCCACCAACAATATGTACAGCACCATCCGGAATCCGCAATCCGGCGAAAAAACTTCGGATGTCTGCTGCATTCGCAGATAACGGTAACCGTTGTAAACGAATTATCCAAGACATTAAGACTACCTGAATCACAAGTGTATCTTACTAATTTCCAGCAATGCTTGACGATATGAGTAAAGAAACGCTCTGTCCATTATCTCGATTTATGTGTTCGGTTTTAAATTTGCTTTGCCTTATACTCCATCTAAACTGCATATTAATGTTTAGGGAGATAATCTGTTTGTCAGCCAAGAAATATTTTGAATCAGCAATGTGCAGGTTCTTGGTACCAATGCAATTTCTGCAGCTCGTAACATAAAATTTCATTTCATTTTTAAGACAAATTTTGCTTTCAAATTTAAAAATTCAACTATCTGCTTGAACTTATGAATTAAATTTAGTTGAAGGTTGGAAAAAAAATGCGAGTAAAGAAGGCATGCTAATTTTAGGATGATTTACAATAAAGTGAATAATATCGAGAGGGAAAAGGACTGTAAAGATTAGTTTTTTAAATTATTTTTTAAATCTTGATAATTTCGACAAATGCAAACTTCACTTATTTTTTTGAAGTTAAGAAACTGTACGTACAAACAAATGTGCATATTAGTCGCTGGATTTATTTTGCTTGCTACATCCCAAAATCCCACTTTGTTTCGCACTTTTGTGAAATCTGATAGTTCTACTTTTTCCTTTATAAGATTTTCAAGATAAATTTTGCTTCCAAATTAAAAAATTTGATTAGTTGCTTGAATTTATGAAGTAAATTTAGTTTAGGATTGGAAAAAAACGTGAGTAAAAAACGCAAGATAAATTTACGGATGATTTACAATAAAGTAAACAATATCGAGAGGGAAAAGGAATGTACTGAATAATTTGAATTAGTTTTTAAATCTTAATGATTTCGACAAAGTCAAATTTCACTTGTTTTTGAGGGTAAGTTAGGGAACTTCATACTTGCTAAATTCATTTTGCTTGCTACATCCCAAAATCGCACTTTATTCCGCACTTTTGTAAAATCTAATGATTCTTCCACGTTCTCCTTTTTAAAATTTAACTTGAGGGCAAATATTGGCCGGAATGAAGGAAGTGATGGAGCGAAGTATGTTCTTGATGTATTTCTTCATCAAGATGCAAGCAATGTAATGTTTTGAAATTCGATAAATAAAATCTGTCGTTAAATTAAATTTTGACTTCACATTCAGATGCTTTTCAAATTACCATTTTGCATTCGAAATGTTGACAAATCGGCGGATTCTGCTGAATATTCCGATACTTTTTAGTCAAGGAATACGTTAACTTTCGAATAATTAAAATTTCTAGAAACTACAGATTAAATTTCAAAATCTATAATTAAGCATTATAATATCAGATTACGAATGATGGAAAATTCTCCTTCATTTCCATATATATGTTCCGAAATTTATGTTTAGATATTCTGATAATCAATGATCATGAACATCATCGATAATTTCATATAAATATTTAAAATCAATCTGTATGATGAGGCATTCATCTCGACGGATAAAATATTCAATTTTGCTTATGCTACTCAAGAAAGTCAGTCTATTGAAAAGATGGGGTACAGCAACTGATGGATGTAAATAAACATGTATTTATATGCATAGTAAAGCGTAGAAGAATGTTTACTGATAGTTGAATGATCTATCAGACATGAATGATTTAATTAAAAAAAACGAGTTTGAGACTGTTGTAGAATTCATTCAAAAAAAAGTTTGATTCCTTAAATTTTAAATGTCAGAATGTTGTGTAATACTAAACCATGTCTTACTCACTGATCAATCGCCAACCAAAATTTTTATATGCCAGGTTTAGGCGAGGGAAAATTCGAACAAGTGCAGGTAAGAACGCTAAAGTATAGAAATACATGACCAAATAACTAGAAATAAAGAATAAACATAGTGCAGTACCAAAGTCTAGCTAAAAAAGAAAGAAAGTTCTAATAATAATTTTATCATGGACGAACGAATAAGATCACTCATTAATGGTTGCCTCGGAAAAAAGATCCTAGCTTCTCTCCTACTCTTTCATAAAAATATACAAAATGCCACGATTACTTTACACAACGCCAATTACAACGCAACAACTACACAAAAACCGGAAAAAAAAAAGAGAGCAAACACATAACATCAGCCCGATGAATACCCAAAAAACAGCTCTCACGTTGAAACTCGTCCACCTCAATATGAAAATCCTCATCTCATATGAAATGCCTCACAAGCCTCCTCAACAATGTCGCAGTGAGATAGAATAATAGAGTTCGTAATAAAATCATTGAAACATCACTGAAGCAACAAAGAGTAGAAGTACGTGTGTTACAAGAGCATAAAACTTTACTAACTTGGTCATTATTTATGTCGAGAAATCTAACCCAGTACTAGAAAACCCTTAAAAATTTAACAGCTTAAAACTGACGTCTAGCACTTAATAACAAATACGCACAGAATTGATTCAGGGATTCAAAAAATTTGACGGAAACATGCATCGCGAGAAAGAAATTATTACATTATCATTGAAAACATTAAGTTATTTCGATCATAAGCAAAACGATTCAACATTACTTGAGGATAAGATGGCAAGTTCTTGACCATTATATCAAATAATTTTATTGGAATGTTTAACAATGCGATACTTGAAAACACCATGACGACGTACGGTCTGGACACATATTGAAATTTATTTAAATAAAATTGAATTTATGTGCATTTATCAGTTCGGATTATTGCACCTGCGGTGCCTCTGAAGTTTGGAATTTTGCGCGATTCTTCATTTTCAATCAGTATTTCTCTTCGAAAAATATTTTGTTGCTGCGTTAAGAAAAAATAATTGTTCAAAATGGGATGTATTACAATTTATCGTCAAGTCCCTTTTTCATGATTATTTTTCACAGCATAAACGACTGATCTTTTGCCTTAATATTTTACTTCTCTCTTCTATTCTCAGAAAGTGTTGCTGGGATAATCTCAGATATGGGGAACCGTTGGCGATTGGTGATTATATGGCGAACTGTTTTGAGAACTTTGTTAAAATAAAAAGCACGAAGGATGAAAAGCATGAAATGATAATTAAGTTTAGTAATTAGAGAACAAATACAAAGTGAGAACCCCGGACGGAACACCAGCAAAAACAAACATTGATTTGGTGCATCATCAGGGATCAGTCACCAACGACATCTACCAAATCGAAAGAATTGATTTCTGATTTTCAAAATTTATAGGACATCAATTCTCAGATCTTGTGGTAAGTGCCGTGATGGATTTATGAACAATTAGAAAAGAAAACAATCGCATGCACATTTACTGAAATAAATGATTCCGTAAAAGCATGCAAATGGTTTTACTGCCTAAAAATAAGATGCGAAAAGAAATTGATTATCCATATAGAAAGGAACACGAAATGATGAACAAATAGAATTGTATTGCCATTTCTTCGCTTATTCCTTGCCTCAAAGCGAAGAAACAACATATATTCCCTACCCTACGAAAGGCACTGCAGGATTTCAGGAAATTTTGCAATGCAAGAACAGATGTTTAAAACGTAGATCAACTGATATTTGAACTCTTTAAGATGCGCACGATATTTTGCTTTGATGTATTATGTGCTAAACTGTGAAAAGTGAGAAGAATTGAAAAAGTCGGCTGATCGGCTATTTTTAAGATAATAAGCAGGAAATGGATATTAACATGAATTCCGGTGCATTCAATAACTTTTCGGACGGAAAAAATGCTGCTGTAAAGCTGCAATTTAAAGGAAAAGCTGATGGAGAGGTTAGGTTTGCTCCTGACCTCTGCGAATTCACCACCCCGACCAAACATAACCAACCTCCTCCAGCACGACGCAGTTGAGCATGGACGACAGAATTCCACGAAGTCCACAGCAATGTCGGAAAGGGGACTATTTTTCTCTCCTTCTCTTTCCCTATAAAATACTCTTCCTTCTCCTTCTCATAATCGATAAATCGATTGATATATTTGATGAGCAGGTTTTGCAATGTCGTAAGAATGAGTTTGGCGCGATGAAGATTTCAAACAGTGGTGACAGAGAAAGGATATCGGAGCCTTTTCTGGAGGTCAGAGATTGAGAGCGACTTCAATTCTGGTGTCAAAGGAGAGGATGGAGATAGGTAACAGTGATACCTAGAAATCAATACTTTAGGACTGCACATTAGTAAGGATGTACTTATGAATCGGTGTCTTAGAGCTGCACATCATTTAGTTTGTTCGGATAGCGTAAGCATTATAATTGATAATAAATAGCAGCAATACACGAACTGATATGCTGTCCCATATGTCTAAGTTTACCTAACTTACATTCGGTACCGATGCAATACTTTGAAGATCACTTGTTTGAAAAGAAGAAATTAATTTTAAGTAATTTTAACAATGCGCACTTTTGACACAATTTTCACAGTACCGCACATATTAAGTAACGTCTTACATTACCATCTAATAATAAATGAAAATTTTGCAGAATGTAATTTTAAAGTGGACGATCTACAAAAGTAGAACAAAATGAGATCATCTTGCTGAAGTAAGATTCCAAAAATTAAAATTCAAGGGAGCGTTGTGATTCCTCAGTGGTAAATTGGCCTGGAATAGGAATGCTATCATCCAAACAGAAAAAATAAGATCCGCGTTTTACATCAAGCAACTGCAGGCAAATGAAGGAAACGAATCATTCGTTGGGACAAACGATTTTCATATCGGCGCAGCCAGCAAATGTAGCCTTGAAGGTACAAGTCATTACAGAAGTAAAACGGGGTAGTCCACGTCGGTAGTGAAAGTATGGTGGTAGGAGGGGGAGTCGCCCGGCTATTCATCCATTTTCCGTCACAAAATGTTTGAATTCAATGAAATGTGGGTGGGGGAGGGCAAATTTTGTCCGTTATGCTCTCTTGATAGTTATATACGTCTAGTAATATCAGCAAGTTTCTTTTCCTGTTTCAACTGCTTCATAACGTTACACATCTTGCCAAAAACAAACTGACAAGCTTTATTATATTCTGTATAATTGAAAGTTCCCGAGATATCTCTGTTTCTACATTTTAAAAAGAGAAGAAGATGGAGGATCAAGTGAAATTCAAATATAGAACGCTTAGCATCTCGATGGAAAACTTCTGCCATCTTCTTTTAGAATTTCTGGATGAGAATTTTTTGCATTAAAGCAAAAAGAAAGCGATTTGTAATCAACTCCTTTTCATTCAAGTTCATTTCCATTCCATTTATAGAGCTGTGGTGATGGGCCGTGCACAGTTTGAATATGATGAAGTGGGTAATACGTTCTATTATGTGTTAGTATCATTTTATGCCTTGATCCTCATACCAGCAACATTTTTTTTTTGGCCTTCAACTAAATTAGGTTGGTATTTTATCTAAAACTTTCTCCTATTTGAATGCAAAATCAATTTCGATTATGATTTCTAGATTCTTAGAGAGTACACTGCTCCTCCTTATGTACATAAAAAACTTTTCATTAACTTGAAATATGGCAATTTACTGAAACATGAAATTATTACTCAGAATATCAGGATATATCACTCTTCGTCAAAAAATAAGTGATATCCGTTAATTTCACAAAAGCATTTTTCTGCTTTTTGCAATGATTTACATCTTAAGAAATATAGTTACTAAACGCGAAATTCTGGTAATTATCCAACTATAAAATTCTTTCAGTAAGTGATAACTGCAATTGGTCTGAATTTCAGATAAAACTGAAAGGAAGGAGTATTGTTATTGTGGAGGATGTATTGAAAAACGTATCAAAGCAGAAGCGAAACGGCCATGGCGAAGGACCAAGAAATTTTTAACTTTTTTAGCTTTAGTTTTAGCGTGGATCATATTTTTTATCATTGTACGCAAAGTTACACAAATTGAAGTTGAACATACCGAGTATGATCCATATGCAATACTTGGTATTGACCAGGTGATTTTTTTTTTTTTTTTTTGTATCTGATTGTCCAAATTCTTGATTTCCCATGTTATAAGATTTATGGTTCTTCCATTGAATTTTTGCTTGTAACATTTTGAAAAAATAAGTTTTACATCACGAATCTTACGAGAATTGATCGAATATTTAAGATCTATTTCGAAGATGATAATCATTTATTTATTGTCTCAGAAATAGGAAAAATTAGGAAGTTTTTCTTTTTTTATTTTTTTAAGGGAGCTGCTATCTCAATTGTGAAGAAGAAATACCGTGAACTAAGTAAAACAATGCATCCCGATAAAGGGGGTGATCCCGTGCAGTTTGATCGCATTGCAAAAGCATATCAAGCATTAACTGACGAGGAAAGTAGAGAGAATTGGGAGAAATATGGCAATCCCGATGGGCCAACTGGTAAGTCAATTGTTTTGGTCAGTGTTTTTATGTTCTCTTTAATCATGTAAAAATCATGTAACCTGGCTGTATAATGTGTCGCGATGGACACTTGTTTGCAACTATTTTTTAACTGATACTTCTCAATAATGAAAATGAATTCTAGCTACTACGTTCGGAATTGCATTGCCAAAATGGATAGTCAGTAAGGAATACGGTGTCTGGGTGCTTGCATTTTATGGCTTCGTTCTCATGGTTTTGCTTCCTTCAGCTGTTGTATGTATTTTTCATTCATTGTTCTGTATTAGTAGGTTTTACTTTGAATCTCTTTTGATCTTGTAATAGAATATTTTGAATTCTTATTCCATTTTTTTCATTTTTTCAGGGATTTTGGTGGTATAACTCCATCAAGTATAGTATCGATCAAGTATTATTAGATACAACCGAAATGTATTACTATTTTTTCCATAAAACACCGAAAATGGAAATAAATCGTGAGTATTAAAGAATTATATTTCTCTTTAACATCCTTATCATATTGTATGTGTTGGATATTATAAATTTTATAGTTTAAGAATTCAATACATTTCTGTCCAGTCATACATTTTATTTTTATGTTTAATGCTTTTCCAGGAATTAGGTTGTTTGATAATACATGGTGGATTGTTTTAGGTATTTTAATGGTGCTTGGTGGTTCATTTGAATTTTGGAAGCAGTATAATAAGGAAATTGTGGAACGTGAAAGTGATGATATTGAATTGCCACCACTGATCAAACAGTTCAAAAATTTAAGTGAAAATAAAAAGGAGCGGCCTCTTTGCTTGCCGTATTCGCTGAAAGCGCGCTTTTTCATCCATGCTTATTTATCGCGTTTTCCACTTTGTTCAGTCAATTTGAGAAATGGTAATATTTTATATTTTCCAAAATATTTTTAGTTAGATGCAAAGGTTTTCTTTATTTTGTTTTCAAGGGATTTTTAATTCCAATGAGCTTTTTTTTCATGGTCTTAAATTTATTGAATCCAGAAAAATTCTTGCATCTTTTCTTTGCTCATGTTGCTTTGCTGTATAAGATTTTATAATTTTGAGAATGGCATGACTATTAGCGGGATCAACATTATATGGCGAATTACATTTTAGTATGCTGTACTGTTCATTTTAGGGTAGATAAAGCTATATTTTAGAACAGAGAAATGTTGTTAGTGACACGTATTTTCGTATGCCACAATTCTAGATAGTGCTTATGTGATTTCGAAATGTGTTATGCTTATCAGTGAAATGTTAGCTATCGCCCAGCACTTATGTTTCTATGGGAATCCAGCGCGCTGCCCATCGTTAGATACGATTGAAAACTTGGCGAAATTGTTGCCAATGATTGTCCAGGCATTGTGGCCGAAAAATAGTCCTTTATTACAATTACCACATATCACAGAACAAAATTTACATCATTTCCGTCGTGTAAGCATCTTTTTGATTAAAATAATTGTTTTTCTTTCTAAAAAACAGTTCTTGCTTTGCATAATTATTTTTAATTATAATTGTTTATAATTGTTTTTATAAACAATTGCAACATTATATAAGAAAAGAAATGCAGTCTCTTACATATTAAACAAGTGACAATTTGTTTAATATGTTAAGAGACTGCGCTGCATTTTTTTTCTTTTTTCTTTTCGAGTTTTTGCCATTTCTAGTCTTTTTTTTTCTTAGAAGTTTGCAAATAATTTTTGTATTAATTCTTTGTTTTTGTAAACTTTTAGCAATTTCATGCCTGAAGTTATTGTTTCAAAAAATTTGAAGAGTCATAAATGTATTTCTTTTAGAACCGTATAATCACTTGTGCAGACCTTGCAAATTTAAATGAAAACAAACGTCGTCAGGTGCTACAATTATTAAACGATGCCGAATACAATGATGTAATCTTTGTACTGAAATCGATGCCGAAGTTAAATATTGAACCTCGTTTTGAAGGTAAGTAAATTCTTCTTATTCTATTTTCACTTTTCTCATTTCGATGAATGCATCCTCTTTAATAACTTTTTCTTTTTTATTTTACATGATTATAAACTTTTTTGCAGTACAAGGTGAAGATGATGCTCAAAAGGTAACAGTTGGTTCAGTTGTTACTTTGAAAATTAATTTAACAAGAAGTCCATTGTTAGATTCAAATAAACGAGAAGAAGAAATGCGTGAAATTAGTGAGAAGGTATTGTTAATTCTTTATTCATGGTTTTATTTAGATTGGCGATTTTTTTTTCAGTTCTTAAAAGAAAATTATACTAGCTCTATGTATTTAATTATCTGCATAATTTAAAGGATGCGGAAGCAATGGAAATAATTGATGATGAAGACGAAACAAACGAAGAAAAGGACAATAATGTGCCAAAGAGAAAAATTTGGGAGAAACCAAAGAAGAAACAAAATAAGACAAAACCAAGCAAAAATAGGCAGGGTCAGAAAACTAAAGTAGTAAAAAAAGCTGTAATTAAGTCAGAAGAAGACAACAAATGGAAATTGGAAGAGCAAAAAAAGGATAGAAAAGAGAATAATGATGATATAGAAACGATTGGTGATAGTGAAAACGAGGAGCCAAGTGGTTCCGAAAAAGGGGATAAAGAGTTTGTTTTTAAATTGATCTTATTAAACATTATAGTTCTTTTTCATGAGCCAAAAATAACTCACGATTAAATTTTACTATTATACCATGAATCAAATCACAGTGTCTGTAAGTAATAAGTTTTTTCAGATACTATAGTGTTTCTGAATTCTGAGACAACATTGTGATCAATTACTTCCTAGGATGTTTAGTAATTACTTGTTCTTTTTTAGATATAATTTGGAAGAAACTATATTCTTTTGCTTTATCTGCATTCTGAAAAATCTATCGAAATATAGTTTTGATGTAAGTTTTTGTTTCTTCCAGCGAAAACGAGAAGGAAAACAGTAGCTGTTCTGAAGGAATGGATGACGAGGAATCGGATAATGAAAATTGGGTGAATGAAAATATGGTGAAAAAAGAGACCCTTTTGGAAAGTAGGAGTAAAAAAACGCATCCAGTACATTGTCCGTACTTTCCGGGCGAAAAATTCGAATGGTGGTGGTTACTACTTATTGATAAGAAACTTCGCAAGCTGGTCGTACCAGCAGTACACTGCACAACACTTGTTAATGAGCAGACGGTTTGTTGTAAATATTTGTTTTATAAGCAGGAAATTCTGCTCTTCAGTCAATTTTTCGTTGAAACTTGATGTAACAGTTACCGTAAGATTGGACCCAGTCAATAGATCGAAATAAGGCAAACTAATATATTAAACTATCATCGATTTCTCTTTATAAAGATATATTAATACTAGTAAAGATTATTAGTTGTATTGATATGTATATTGAATATCAATTTCAGGTGGAAATAAAGTTCGCAGCACCGCAGCACAAAGGCATATATTACTATAATTTATTAGTTAAATCTGATTCTTATATGGATTGTGATTATTTACTCGACTTAAAAGTAAATTTTTTCTTTCTTTCATGCAATTATTTTTGTCAAGAATAACTTCAAAGTAGTATTTCATTTGTAGAATATTTTATTCCTCATAGTATGACAGTCTTGTAGAAAAGTTAAAGAAATACTTTTTATTCCAACTAAATAACTTCAAAACATCTTCCATTTATTCTCTTTTTATGCTGTCTTTTATAATAAAAATTTCGTATGCGTTGTTGCAAAGAATTATCAACAACAAAATATGGGTATGATAATTTGAATTTAAGAGTTTCTAGAAACTATTATCAAATGCAACTTTGATATAGGTTTATTACACGTTTCAAAGTTATGTTACGAGTGAAAGAATTACCGAGAAAATCACAAGGGAGGCAAAAAGGAAAAAGTTCAAGGTCATCAAGATGATGCTGATCATAAATCTCGTTATAATCTTTCTTTTCACCTTTTCACATTTTTAGTTCTGATTACCAAAATTTTTTTTAATTTTCAGTTAGATGTACATGAGGCGAAGGAAGTGCCTATAATTAAATACGAAGATTCAGATGAGGAAGAACAATTGGAGGATTCATCCGATTACACGGAAGATTCGGAGTCGGAACACGAGTAGTATTTTGCAAAGTTTAATTAATTGTTGTGAGACGTAAGTGTCGTAATAGTGTTTTATGAATGGTAAATTTACGGATTCTATAGCCTAATATGCTTTTTTTATTGAATTGTTTTAAAGCTTCTAATTTGTCGGTATGGATAATACGGGTAATTTAATATCTCCTTTTGAAAATTCTAAAAGCATCTAAGTTCCCATAAATTCATGTGAGTCATTGTACGCTCAAGTTTCGTTTTTTATTGTTGTTAGACCTAGGAATATTAACTAAATTATGGAAAAGATTTTTTCAAAATTGTTTGTTGTGTGGAGAATCGCAATTTCTGGAAAGGTAAGTTACTGATTCTGTAATATTCCTAAATCTTTTTTTTAAATTTTTAAAATTTCTTTCCGAATCTGGATTTGCAGTCTCTGTTGTTCATACGGTGTCTGTACAAATGCTCTTTGTTTTTATGAAAATCTTTAAAAATTAATAGTGAGTGGTGAGTTTTAATGTCATCAGGATTGAATCAGTAGAACAACGCAAGATGGCAATTTTCACATGACTGTTTATGAAAATATATAAGGCTGTGATAAATGGATTGGAACAAATGTTATGGATCTGCCGTGGAGGATGATAGCACCTCACTTCCCGAAATTCCTTGAGATAAGCACTCCAAATTAACTGCTTTGAAAAAATACAATACAATTAAATTTATTCAAAAATAAAGTCTTGTCATAAAAAGGACTTGTTTATTTGCGCATTCCAATACAAAATATTTATTTAATCTGCATATAATTTTCACCAAATGCGGATTCATTCCATCCATACAAACAGAATTAATATAGAAGGGAATCATGCAGATAATTTGTGAAAGACAAGATATTTTAAAACTTGAATGAAAATGCATGTTGATGATAGTTATAGTATGCAGGGTTTTTCAATTTATGAAATTTTCGGGGATTTTTAAGAATGCTATAGTATAGTATGTGAACAGCAAGTATAAAGAAATTTGCATTTAAATATTAACAATGAGGAAAAAAATGAGCTGGTATTCTTGGGAATCTACATTCTTTTAAATATTGTGAAATAGTCTACATAAAAATACAGAAGGAGAGGCTAGTTCAGTGACAGCAAGAAATGATCGGAAGAATTAAAACAAAAGTCGGAGGGGGAAGCTGGATGAAAAGTAGAACAATAAGCTTTTGTCGAGAAAATAGATTTTCAAGTCAATTTTTCGCATATTTACAGTAGTTCCTTTGTCATTCTTGGAAAGCACTCTGAAAGCAAGATCCGTCTTCCTCCCTAATTACTTTATTCACCCTCTAGGATCTTAGCATTCAGTTCGGGGCAGTTAGATATAATTTAAAGCTGGATCGTGATGGCCAGAACATATTTCTGTAGATTCCTGATGCAGTATATTTAGGATTCTCCGACCTAAATCGTATATGGTAAAACAAGAAATGGAGGAAAAAGAAAGAAGGAACCAGTTTAAGAGACATTGAGATCTCGAACACCACCAAATCCTTCGAGAAAATCTAATTACAGTAAAAGCATCTGAAAATTGAAGTTTGAAGTGATATAGAAACCAGATATGCTATCATGCTGAAAGAATATGAAAAAGCAGCATTAAACCTTTTTTTAATTCACCTTAAATTCCTAATACACATCAAATTTCTTTTTTCAACAAATAAAGTTCTATGACAGAGTAATACGCATAAGTGTATTAACATAAATTCTTGCAAATTCATGCCTTATTCCGACACGATAGGCTAGGAAGACACATTAACACTCTATCTTGATGCAATATAGTCATAAACCTAGTTCGTGAGCGTCAAAGTGTTTTTAATTTTACGAATTTTTACAAGTGAATAAACTAAATTAATTTGAGATTCCGGAAAAGCGATAATTATGAAGAATGACACATCAGAACTGAGAGAAACAAAAATAAAACACTGGATTTGAGAAAATCAAATGCTTTAGAAAGCAAAGAATCATCACAGCCAAAAAATTCTTATTTTGCTACAGTTCGTTTCGAAGATACTATCTCTCGTTATAGGAAATCGTTAACTTAGCAGAAACATCGTAACCTAATCATTGTTAAGTCTTGTTAACAATAATTCCCAATGAGCAACAAATTTGCTTAGTCTTCTTCCCGAAGTGAGAACTTATGCTTGTCTAGCTGAGTTGCATGTCAAAATAAACTTAGAATGCATTAACAACTAATTTTAATAATCCCCCACCGCTACGAGATTATTTCTCAAACTTTCTGCAGCAGAGAATCGGATATCTAAGGTATCTAATGTCTAAACATTTTCATGATAAACGGAATTATTATGAACTGTGTAAAACCAATTACTTTCTTAAATTAATGGATGAGGTGAAGATAATCCCTTCTTCCTTACGATTAAATTTCGAAGACATATCACAAAACAGTTGAAAGAAAAAGTACATTTTCGAATTTAAAAGTTCGAAACAAGAATCACATATTGATTAAATTGTGCAGCTGGCACATACAGAGTAACCAATTCACCGGAACTATCTTCTATGAATTACCTCTGTCGGATGATTTATCGAAGTGACGAACGATATCTGTGACAAGATCGTGATGTTGTTTGACAACATTATCCCAACCTGGTGTAGATGTAATATTCCGTGGATGCTGGATGATAAATTCTACAGCACGATGTCTAAGACGTGGTGCACTGTAGATATCCGAAACGATGAGCAATTCACAAACATTTTCAAATGTCAACGCCTGTAAATGAAAAGATCCAGATGGTAGATAAGAATACTTCTTTAGCTATAAATCTAATTTTTGTTTATTTTTTTTCTCAAAATTATCGAAATGATCTTATAGACAGACCTGGGTCATTTTTAATTTGAGTTAATATGAATGACTGTTTTTTCTTCTATTCAGAGATTTCAGCAAATTATAGTTGCAAAATCAGCTGCTGAAAAATGACAAAAAATTTCATTCACCTGAATCAAAGCTTTTTCACAGTGGCTTTTCAACTCCTCAAGTCGATACTTGTCAGCAGCAATTAATAAATCGGAAGCAAATGCAAATTCATTAACATCTCTTAAACAGTGACCACAGTAAATGAAATTAAGCATTTCTGTAACTGTATCATATTCCAGATCTTCAATCACCATTACACCCTATAACAAAAAATTCGTCAGAAAACAGAAGAGTAAAACAAACCCTATGCTAAAAACTCAATTTCATAATCGGTCACTTTACTGTATAAATAGAACTATTAATCTACTCAGCAAAGATTTCTTGAGTTTTGTTATAAGGAAAATTTGCCTAACTGAACTTAAATGATTAAGCCAAAACCTACAAAAAACTCAAATTTACCGTTTTAGCTTCATTGGTGTCTTCATGCCTTAACATTGCGGCAAAAACCGGAGATCTTGCCGCAAGAATAGCACGATGAACTTTAATTTCTCGTTCGCCCACTTTTATTGCGAAATCAGTCAATACATTGTCTTTCAGCATTTTCAAATAATCCTCCGTGAGTTGTTGCTCGCTATTACTCTGAAAACCATTTCAGTAAAATGAAATGGAAAAAAAAGAAAAAAATTAACTTGTGGATGTAAACGTTGTTCTTCCATCCTTTCCTTTCCCGCCAAATACTTTCATAAATGAGGAATAGGAAAATGGAGATAAAAAAACATGAAAAAATAGAATCATATATTATAATATGGCATTAAAAACTTCCTAACAAGATTCAAAAAGCTCACGGTTAACATCTCCTCTAGCGTTGTCGTAACAGTTTCCACGGCTACATCTATTTCAACATTCACAATAATTGAATCATTCGGCAATATTTGTGGAAAAAGAACATCTCGTTTTATATACGAAACATAATCAGAATGGGAGGGATTTGGATGAATACGCATTTCTATCTCTTTCATTTCGCTGGTTCGTAAAATAAAACTGAAAAGATTAAGATTATAATAACACATAAATTAAAAAACTGGATATTGGTCGGAAAAATTGATTAGTGCCCTAAAGCGAATGCTGAGTAAAAGCCAACAAAACAGCTTTGAAATATAATAATTTAATAATCTTGAAATTTCGAACTATAACATTGGTTCTTTAATCCATTACTTATTTTGATTACCTTGAATTCCTTCTAATAAAAAAATTATTAAATTTATTTACCGAGATTTGAAGCCAATTTTCCCATTTTTGCACGGTGCGTTCGTATTACTAACAACTCTATTAAGACATAAAAAGACAAAATCTTTGTTGTTTTCACCATTGCCTTTTGGGTAAATTTTGATCGACCAGGTAAGTGTGTCTTCACCACGATGTAGATGAACAAAATTTTCCAAATATTCCTGATAACAATGTGAAAAATTCTTCACTGTCCAACTATGTTTCACATGCTAAAAAAAAAAAAAGATAATCCTTTGATTTCAGTCATCCAATTTTTTATAACCACTGCAGCAGCGTATCATACAATTTATGCTCTTGAACATAAGATTCTAGAAACTAGTTAACAATCATTAATGAAGTATGCTTTAGATGATTTTTTGAACATTATATATTTTAATATTTGCTTTTTAGTTGAAATGATTTAAAAATCTTGTAACAGCAGGAATTTTTTAACTGAATTGTATCCGGAATACGAAAGAATCAGCAACTCAAAGATAACACGTAAAATCATTATGAAATTCATGCAGTTAAGACGATTCAGGTTTGCTTACAGAAGAAGTGCAAGTAATTAAATACATCAACAGAAATTAAGTAACCGACAAACCTCAACTCTGATTTCAGTTTGCGAAGAATTTGAGGAGTGAGAAGTTAAAGTCGATGAAGATTCGATTGGCATACTTAACTCGGAGTTCGACGGCTCCATCCCTTAAAAATTCCTTCATAATGAAAGAAGCAGAAGAAAATAAAAAAAAAAAAAAAAAAAACATCTGAACATAATGGACAGTTTGCATTTACTGTGACATGTGTATTTGTATCGGACAGAAGTGATTTATTTAAAAACCACTAATTCAGAAGATTCCTCAAAGAGAAATAAATGCATGATAAAATCCTCATACTGCCTTCACCAAATGACTAATTGTTATATGTCAAACTTGAAAACTTAAAGTACAATATCAACCAACTGTTCATTATAACAGTATGAGTTTTTGATCAAATTTGTGGTCCTATAAAATTTTTAATAGATACCGAAATACAGAAAAAAATAATTCAACAACAACTTCACTGGGAATAATATGCTGAAATGATTTGGAAAAGCAATAACGCATTCAAATATTCATCTATTCAACAATGAATCAACTGCACATTGCATAAATTTTCTCAAAACAAATGCTACCCGTCCATTTTAAATATGATGAAACTTATACACAAAAAGCAACTAATAAACTCCATTTAAAACAAAGAATTTAAAGGAATTCTAATAATTCGATGAAAGATGAAAATACAGAGACAACAATATTGCCATGAAAGCCTAATTTTACAAAAAAAAAAAGAAAAATAAATAAAAAAAAAAAAATAAAACAGAAAATAAATGTGGCACGTCAATCCTTACGCGGAAATATATGACAAATATCATAAGAACACCTTTGATGAGTTAATACGCACGCATAAAAAAAAAAACAGTTGACTAAAAACATTTTCCTTAACGAAAGAATTTGTCATAAACGGACGAAAAATTCAATGACCGGCAACTCAGTTACTGACACAATCAATTCTGAATCCTTTAAATATAATATTGACAGAGATATCTAAAGATGAAATGAAATGATACAATCATTCATTAAAACAATCATTTGCTAAACTTTTCAATTTATAAGAAAATGAATATTTGTTGGCCAACAAATATCATAGTATTCCAAATACTGTAGACGATAAAAGAATTGTAGGTAGAAAGAAAGAATGAATATTGGAATATTGCAAAATGATATCGAATAATCGATAATAAAATGAATATCCTCCATGAATCTATCGTCTCAATAAATATGTTCTTAATGAAAGCTTAAATTAATTAGGAATATTAATCCCAAAAATGCTGTAAACAGAATTATAGCTCCAATTTTGTTTGAGGCATATCACGGACTAACTTAGCTTCAAAAAATATGTCCCCCTTTAAATTTCAGAAAATTCAAAACCAACCTAAACCTTGTATTTATTAAACAAAAAGGAGTACTCAGAAATGGCGAAAAAAAAAAACTTGCATAAATATATTCCAATTGTTACATATATTACTACTTTTTACTCGGGAAAAGGCAAAAAGAAACTGGAAAAAAATCAACTGCGGCACAAGCATGAAATTTCTAGCAATTACCATGTGATAACAATGATATCTGGAGATGCTGTGTATTTTCATTATGTATAGATTGATAAAGATTTCTACATATTCGAAGAAGATAAGTAAGAAATCAAGGAAGTGTTCAAAAGCGATGGTGAAAAAGTTTCTGGTGTGGAAGCCTTAGAGAGTGAAGGAGACGAAGTGCCATCTGACAGAACACGTCCTTTCAACCAATTTCGATAGCGGATCATTCGCGGCGAAATGTGCAGAATAAGGGACAGAAGTGAACCATGATAACGGGCGCGCCATACTGCTGAATATTCACGCGATCGAACAAATACGGCGCATAATGTAGCAAAAGCATGCTCGAAAGCTTGTCGCACTAATTGAATATTGTGCGAACAACGTCCAATATCGTTCCCTTAAAAGCTCCTTGAATGCTGATTTACGTTAATCATGAAAATCGAAATGTTTTAATTTAGTTATAAAAGTAAATATATTCATAACTGAAAAATCTTTTCGATGAAATAAAATATATGAATAATTATAAGAATTCGGGACTTTCATTACAGAATCAGTCTCTATGGAATTTTTCACCAATTGGTTTTTTCTGATTTTTTCTAAAAAATTTAAAATAGAATTTTATTACCTGGTTGTAAAGGATCCTCAATACATAACATTGAATTTGATGGTCTATTCATTTGAATTAAAATTTCATCCTTGCAAACATACGCTCCGCCGCTATGAATTCGTAAAGCTGTTTTCATGTAATTGAATTCTTGTCCATAAAGTTGCAAAAAATTAAGTAACAATACGCCCATATTTACCTCTGTGATTCCTTTGTATGAATAATCGTACGATGGGTGAAGCTGCAATTATCAAATTATTACTACAAATATTCATATCAGTGCTTACAAAATTTAATTAAGTTATATGAATTAATTTTAAAAAAATAATGAAAATCCTGAATTAGAAAACTGAAACAAAATATGTTGGAAAAAATCCTCCAAGAAGCTGAATTCTAGAGAAAAATACCTGCAAGAAACTAATTAGCATTAAAATAAGTCCGTAAGATGATAAACCACCCGTGAATACCTGAAATATTTTTTTTAAAACGAAAGAAGTGGCTGAAGTTCAAATTAAATAAAAATAAAAAGCAACATTGGGCATCTAATCACCATGAGCATATCGTGGGATAGATGATAAATTGCCTATATGTTCTACATATACGGCAGTTTTATAGAAATGAGACATTGAAAAGCTTTTTTATTATTCAAAAATAAATGAAATCATTGGTTAGGAATTCGTTCAAGTCATTAGTCATAAAAAATTGTACTTGATTTAACTGCCGCTGCATCAAAAACTGCTTGAGGACTAGCACCAATGGTTCCAGTACGGGATACCGCATTTTCATATCCTCAATAAACTTTGCCGAACGCACACCCTGGATTGTGTTGAATGATATATCCAGGTATATCTTGGTATCCTTGTCGACCATCTTCACGATTGGTACAAATGCTTTGTCCAGCACATTGATTGATTCCGTAATTCCAGATTCTCTGAGAAATCCAATTTAAAATAAATAAATTAGATTTATCCAACTGGTAACTAAATCATTTGTTCCCAGGAATTGTATCTTCAAACTAAATATAAATGAAATTTGATAATAAAGAATTTAAAACATAATAAATGAGTAATGCCACAAAGTCACATAATATTTGGCTATATTTACAGTCTTTAGAAGAATATAAATTATATTCAAATCATAATATAGCTTGACAATAAGAAAACACAAACTTTAATGCTATTGCCGTTTTCCAAAGAGGTGGTTCCTCACTTATTGAATCACTTTCCACAACCACGTCGATATCTGAGGTAGGTAAAAACAAGTTCGTGTACAAGCTGCCAAATACATCAATCTTTGCTGTTGGCCAAATTCGCTGAAGGACTCCACGAACTCGTTCGAAGACACGAAGTCGCAATGCCTTTTCGAGTGGAGATGGTTTCAGCCATGCATATAGATCTAGCAATTCTTCATGTAATCTACAATTTTCATATAGTTTTTTATGTCTCATATCACCACTTTAGAGCTCCTTTTCATCAGTTTTCAAAAAGAGTTATCCATTAGCAGTGTGGATAATACCGATAAAAAAAAATAAGCGGAATCAAAATTCTAATTTCTTTTGAAGAACAAATCGAAGAAAGATGATTCTATTTTCAATAAATTTAATTTTTCTTTCTATTTGTTCAATGATGCCATGTTTGTATGTTTTGGTAACATGTTCTCACCCTCTTCAAAGAACATTAATTTTCAATATTAAGTAGGAGATATGAAGCAAAAACACAAATCCGTACTCACCCTCGTAAAGAGAGTGCATATCTTCGTCGACACCACGGCGCAACAAACGCAGTACTTTCTCTCGGCGGCCAATACACACGATCCGAAGAATCCGCTGTGAAATTCAATACTTCTTCCTCTCCCTCGGAACTACTTCTGAAAAGTTCTCCACATTCTCAAATTGTATTTAATGTTCAAATATAGGTGAGATGCTGATTTTCATTATTCCTATTCCAAAGAAGAAGGATGAAAATGAAGAATGAAAAGTAAAAATGAATGTAAAATGAGAGGAAATGAACCAATGATAATGGAATAGATAAATCTTGCTTACATTTCATATCATATCAATGCCGCTGTTAACCAAACTAAGTCCAAAATGTTACAAAGAACTACACGAAATCGATTCAATACTACGGAATCTGTTCAATAAAGGAGTAGAGATAAATGAATAACAAATATCAGTAACTTACGAAGGAACGGAATCACACTGATCGACCATTTCAGGAGCGTTTTCTTTCAAAATCATCTTGAACTTGCATCAAAATACGTTCAGTTTAAAACTGATCAGTATATGTTCATTGATTCGTTCCTGTATATCTGATTGATTAGAGTCAGATATTTTCTTTCCTTTTTTTTCTTTTTTTAACAACAGCATTTGTGGAAAGAATTATTTACATGCAAAGAACATAAAAAATAATTTGGAATCAATCGATTTCAGGTAATTATTCACCAATGCTTATTACTGCTGCTTGCTTGGTCCGGTTTCCTTTCATGATATTAAATTTGTGAAACAAATGCCATGGAATAAGAAGAGTTTTTTCGAAGAAGAGAAAAGATAACAGTGAAAATTCCGTCGAGAGCAACAATAAATACATTCCATTCTAGCAAAAGTTTTGAGTTCATTTGATTCATATGTAAATTTCGTATATATACATATTTAGTTATATATATTTATATTTATAAATAACAGCCTAAACCGACAGACGGAACGATTCTTCACATCAGAATTTAACCATCTTCTAGAAAGCCAAACGCAGAATCCATTGTATCCTATCCGCGCCAAATATATACATTTCATGGAAAATATGCGCAATCATAGTTGATTCATAAGAAATTAAGAAAACAATTAATTCTCTTTTTTAATGGTCATCAAAAAAAGAATTTCTAGTCAATCAATAATTGAGTTCAACTACAGAGTACGAAGGTAGATGAGACTGATGTTCTCATAATCGCTTCGCAATAGTCGAAGAAGTCTTAGATTTGATTCCAGGAAAGATGAAATGAACTAAAACATCGTAGCAAGGATCGTCTAAACTTCTACTCAATCTCTCCTTACTATCAGTATCAACGGGGAATACAAACCATTCCTCCTTCTCCATTCAATTTTGATCTTTCCTGGCATAAAAGAGCCAACTACCAGGATTTAACGGTCATGAAGAAAGTGAGCCCATCTGCGGCCTGTTATAATGAGTGTGCGACACAGCTGGGAAAGTGTGGTACAGAGGACTTTGATCACTCTTCACAATCTTTTAGATGTTGATGAAGATGAGCTGTTCATTTACCTAATTATGCCCTCAGGGTATTTACCAAAAGGTGGTTTTTTTCTTTGTTTACATGAAATATTTAATTATGTACAAAGTGTTATTTCCAAATGTTAAACATAATTATATCAGTTTCACTCGGTTAGTGAGTGACATTTGTTTGAATTATCAGTAAGTCATGCTAGTTTTAGTGATTGGTGAAATGACAGCACATAGTATAGAGACTTTCTTGACTGTACTATGCATTATTTAATACCGTACGCAATTCTTATACAAATATTCGGGAATACTTATGTTTCCAACAACTTATTTCCCACGTATTTAATTTCAAACTACTTGTTTTAACTGGCAAAACTTAGCGTTTTTTTTTTTCAAGTATTTGATAGCTTTTCCAATCAGTGAGTTTCGTTGCTTAATCTTTCTTTGTATCGACTTTAGAATAAATCTTGATTTCAAATCAAGTTTGCTAGCAAATATGATTTGAAATATTAATAAAAATGAGTAAAATATAGATTTTATTTGATTTGTGAATCAAATAAATTACTCCATTGCTGTTCTTCCAGGCATATGTTATTAGGTGAGGAAGTGTCACCATTAAGCTCAGGCAAGTAGTGATATTAGAGTTTCCAATTTATTGTTGCAATTTTCAGTTCTTACTGCATTGTTGTTGCAGCATTTTATTAATTTTAACTTGCTAGGTTACCTTTGAAATTATTTTTAGGTTGACAAACAATTCACTTTATGGGGTCTCTGTTTTCCAGACATGTTCCACAGGTGAGAAGATATATTTTATCTTGCTTTTTTGGAAACAAAGTAAGTTTGGTTTGCAAATGAATATGTTTTCAACCCAAATCTCGCAAATTAATTTGATTTTACAAATTTGAGAAGTTATTGCCGTAGGTAAAATGATCAGTCGTTGGAAAAATCAATTTGTATACTTAAGGAGTAACATTTGAAATAACAATAATTGTCAAGCAAATGAATAAAGCAATCACTTCTATAAGAAAACACGCGCAGTAGAACTGGACATAATAAAATCACTTTAGATGAAGTTTTTCAAATTCAAGTTTTAGGATGTGGTTGAAGTGCGGCGATTTATTGATGAACTGATTGCATCCAAAAAAGTTAGTTTTCCAAATTCTGTGGTTTTATTTCCAAGAGATTTGTTATCAGTTATACTCTGATGAAAGGAAATTGTAGTTTCGGTGTGGAAACGGAATATTAAACTTCATTTAATTCTTTAACTTTTACATGTATTCGCAAATTAGTATCATTAATCTTTTGATTTCTATTAAAACGACTTGGAATTTGAATTTTGAAATTTCTTTGCAGATAGTAGTAATATCAAAGAGTTGGTGCATATACTGTATACGAGCACGTAAAGTACTTACCGCATATCCGCTACAAGAAGATACAATGGAATGGATTGATATTAACAAAAGATCTGATGGAAAAGAAATTTTGAATTATATGGAACAGATAACTGGATCAAGGTTATATTTGCGATATTTTATCGAAGTTGTTTAGAAAATTCAGAAAATTATAATGCAAGGGGTGTAGTCACACTTGTTCTTTTAGTTCTTTTCGTGGTTAAGGATCTCCAGCTGTGAGTAATGCAGTCAATAAAGAAGCCATCATTGGAAAAAGTGAAACTAAGGGGCAAAAACACTGTTTGAGATTTGAGACACAGAACGGAACTATGATACTGTTTTTATGCGAATTATCTGAAGAATTTCCCAAGTTTATTTCTTATAAACTATATTTCAAATAATGTAGGAAGATCGAAGCGTCGTACTTGAAACGAATTAATGGAGATATTATCTCAATCGCTTTTAGGCTTTATTTTAAATTTGAGAATCCTAGCAGTGAGATTGCAGTCTCTATTTTAAAATATCTGGTAGATCACGCAAACGATGCGTTTAAAAGTAACATTCATTTTCAGAACGGTGCCACGAATTTTCATCGGAGGTTATTTTTTTGGAGGTTGCGATGAAGTTTGTAAAGCAAAAAAGAACGGTGTCTTAGAACATAAGCTTAATGCAGTTGGAGCTATTTGAAAAGTTATACAACAGTACTGTACAAAACGCATAATTGGAACTGAAATGGCCGTTCAATTTCATTCTGATATAATTTTTACTATCGTTGCTATGAATAGTAAAAATTTGAAATTTTAACTGAACAAGAATCCTGTTTCTAGACAGCATAAATCTCGCTCATTTCGTTTTCCATTTATTTAGTTTATATTTTATTTGTAATATGCCACTAGTGCACCTTTTTTCAAAGAACAACGATAAACATTTTATAACCCATACATTTGTTGGCTAATAGATAATGCTGAAAAACATAGAAAACTCTATGAAAATTAAGAAAACATTGTGCAATAAGATAGACAAATATGGGTAAATGATAACTGCTGTTAATTTCGCATTGGATTATAATTTTAGAATATTATAATCCCAAATCCCCGATTCTGTAATGGATTGGTTTAAAGTTTTTTGTCGCGTATTTTTCAACATCAAGTGAAAACCTCGAGTGAAATGTTGGATAGTCTTGGTATTGGATCTAACTCAAAAAAGTTAAATGTCAGCAGCGATAAATAGATAAATTAGAACAACAGAAGAATTTTCAGCTTATCATTGAACTACTCTTGAGAACAAATATTTTAGGAGTAAAGTGAACCTATCAATAAATCGTCTTCATCGTCACCATCATTTTGCTCCATATTCAAACCTTTCCTCATACCATATGCCCGATTACTTCTGAGCAGGGCATTTCGTCGTCGTCGGTACCGCAGAATGATCATAACCAGCAATGTGATGAACAGTATGAAAGCCAGAGCGATAAACCATTCATTAAATTGAGTAAACTGAAGAACAGCCCTAGTGCTATTGGTTGGATTAACTTCATACCGTATCGCTGACTTCATATGTTCTTCACCAGCCATATTTATATATTTATTTTGCCAATGCCTATAATAAAATTTGCAAATATAATAATACAAGATGCTTTAGGGTCTTTAATGGCTTCTCAAAATCGCATAATACTTCGATAAAAAATATACATTTCATAAGCAGCCTTCAAGAAGGCATTTATTTCTGCAAAAATTGATATAAACCTTTTATCGCAGTCAATTTCGTCAGATCCATCAGTACATTGTGCAATACCATTGCACAGGTCATATTGGGCGATACATTCACCATTATTGCACATCCACTGCCACGGGCTACTACAAGTCAGCATCTGTGCTGATGCGCTTGGCATCATCATTTCTGAAATTAATGATCGAATCTGACAAAGCATGGAATTGAACTGTGACTCTTTCCTCTATTCTGCTTGCAATTACGAAGTTTTCCAAAATCAAATTAATTGCATACTAAATTAAGCTTAATCGCAAGTATTGAATGAAATTTAGGACAAAACAACAACAGGCTTTCATTCTTGACAAACAAATATTAGAGAAAGCAAAGACTGGATCGAATTGTTAACAGTCCTAATAATGATAATCCTCATCAGCCACTACATATTATGTAAGTAACAAATACGGAAATTTGATAATATTGTTGAATAAATTTGCATATGCCAAGCATCCAGCCCATCTCAAAGACATTTGAGATATTTTGCTCTTTTCAGCTTAAAGCTGTCTTCTCTTAGGCATCGTTGGTTGCAAACCAGCAGTATGCTATCGATCTCAGTTACCACTGCCATTCTGCAAATAAAAGTGGATTTCAATCTACTGAGTCGATTCTGCTAGAATCAGCAACTTCTACTCGACAAACAAATACGTTAGAGTTGACAATCCATCTGTCATAACATACGTTTTGGCTCGGTTTTTAGTTTGGGCAAGCCGAATATTCATGCTCGAACTTCTTCCTCCGCATTGCAAGCGAAATTATTCGGAAGGTTTCTATCACTGAAGAATAAGAAAATATCAAAAAAAAAGTCGTGCATTTCTGTTGGTTGTTATGTTGCAATTCTAAGTTTCAAAAATTTTTCTTCTAAATTAAAATTTTCGTCGCTGTTAATGATATGATAAGAATCTGGGCATTTCGTTAGATCTATTATCAATTATTATTTCAAATCCTATACGCGCAAATCAGAATATAGTTAATAGTTACTGATAAAAGATTAGAAAAACATAATTCTGATGAATCACGTTTGATCATGCCTCATGACATAGTGTGTATTTTGTTAATCGTTCTTTCTGTTCTACGTGAAATCGATTGTATTTACAGATAGAGTTGTAATGAATGATGTAGACATGCAGCTTGCAGCTGCATTTGCACTTTGTTTGCAAAATATTCGGAACCATCAATGGGTGAATCTTCTGCTAAATTATTTTTCGGTTTGAACATGTTTTTATCGAGGCTTTGAATTACCATTTGATAAAACAGCAATTCAAATCCTTTTCGAGGAATATAAATATAGAAGAAAAGATAGCAATTTTTTCATCAGACTCACTGACTTATTTAGAATTTTCTATGTTGAAATATGAATCATAATCACTCTAGCACTAATTTAATCAAAATTGAATATATGCAAATTGTAGTTAACAAGAAATCAGAATACACAACAATCACTAGTTTTTCAAAATGGACAGTTTACACGAAATAATTCTACATCATGCAGTCCGGCATCAAATTCAAGAAGCGTAAAGCGACCTAGAATCCAAATCGGTCAGAACAAGCAAATTTTATCACAACGAGTCCAATTGTAAGTTACCTTCTTTTGATTTTATTTTCTCGATAATCTAATTCATTAAACATTTCTTTATAATCTTATAGGGTTGAGCTACGAAGTGATGAAGCAAACAGCTCATAATTAACGGTAGTATCATTTTGGATTGAAATAATAAGTAATGAATCGTCACCATTATGTTCTTTATAAATAACTGTTCGTTTGAATACAGAGATTTTATGATGCTCAAGATGTTATAATTTTACCTCATGTTAATAAAATGATTACTGTTGGTCGTTAATATGACTAAAATGCTAATTCGCTTCGTTTTTCCGCCGTAGATGATGGATTTATTGATTATATGTCTAATTAAACTGTTTTTAGTTCAGTGTTTTCAGAACTCCAGACGATGGTGACAATCGAGCAGTACTGTCAAAGCTGTGTTCGCGCGATAAGCAAAACAGAACATGGAGAGGGATTCCAGTTACAAAAATAGATATTCCGACTAAAATTGCTGAATGGAAAAATAAACTGGATCATTTAAGTATTTTATTCAGGTAAGGTTGTCATTAGTTTAATCCTGGATATTGTAAAATAACATCGAATTGGCACAGCCTCATCATAGATATTCTGAGTAGTTAAGAACGATTAAGCCTTTTTTTACCTAATAATTTGGTGGAAATCATCAGCCGTTATTGGTGATAGTTCGAAAGAAATAAAATTTATACAACTAAGGTAAGGAAGATGTGCTTTTTTATTGTCTGATATGATTTATTCGCTGGAAAAACTATAATCCTGATATTTTATCCGAATGACAGTGAGTATATATTTCCTGATATCTTAAGCGAACTTGATAACAAACGATTTTATTATGACGGATGAAGAATCATGTAGATAAAGATTCTGGTTTCATTTTTCAACTCATATTGTTTTAGTGGATTTCCCAAGCAAACGGATTTTTTTATACTGAGCAATGAATAGGAGATTAGTAGAGAAATCATGACCAAAAAAATAGTGCGTATTTTAAGCACGAAATCAAGATAGGTATTGGAAGAAATGATTTCTGATTGCTGGCAGAGATTTTTTCTCTTTTTTCCTCTGAATTATATATTTTCTTGCTTAGTAGGTTTCTTTTATTTTGATCATTTCAGCTCAGTCTACAGTGGTACCATTTCCGCAGTCAAGATGTATACAGATCTTGACGTGGAATTTCGTGATCTGATTACTTTTTTGTGTTGTACTTCATCCTCTAGAAGACCTGTAACAGTTTTTGCTCCAGTGGAGATGTATGCTGGGTCCTTGGTGAAATTGCACCAGTATTGTATAAAGATTGGTGCTGATAATGTATGTCCAAAAAAATTTCTGAATTTTAATAAATAAAAAAAATCATTCCAAATTATTGTCATCCGATGTTAGAATAGTTTTTAACATGATGATTTTTGACTCTAATCTTTTCTTTTTTTTAAATGATTAATGATTTTTCATGGGGAATACTAAGTTTGAAATTTTTTACTTATCAAGAGCATCAGAAACGAAATTTTGTTGATGCAACAGACTAATGGTAATCATTGTTCATTTTTTATTTCCTTCATGTCTGTGTCACTTTCCAGGATTCCGAGAGGCTTCTTTATACAACAATTCATGAAGTAATGTCTTTCTGGCTTCGATTTCTACATCGTCACAATTTAAATAAATATGATAGGTTTTGGCTCCATACACGTACCGTCATTACGCGAATGTTCAGAAATATCGTCATTCAGGAATGCGTTTTTGCTGTTAAACATAATTTGGCTTCAATGCTTAATGAGTAAGTTGTATACTCCCGTCATATAGCGATATATTTATGCTCTGACAGGTACGAATTCATTAGTAATAGAGAAAGCAAACATTATGCTCAACTGTAATTCTTTCAAGCTTTTCATGGTCTTTAATACTTCTACTGAAATCCAGTAATCGTTTCTATGCAGTATGGATCTTGACCAGAGGGTTGGATAGGAAGATTATTTCATGAAAGTTGTGCGAAAATCATTGAGAATTTATATTATTCGTCATATTTATTGATTAAGGTTAACAATGCTTGTTTTGGAAAGTGGCGAGTATGATTACGGTTTTTACATATGTGAACAAATGGAGTATTTGATGACCGTGCTATCACATCAAACATCATATGTCAACTAATAAGCAATTTGTTTATGCACTATTGTTCGTAACTGTGAAGAAAAAAGTTCATTCTGGGTTGTCATTTTTTAATATGGCTTCGTTATTCCAGTCATTTCTAGCTATGTCACGTATGTATGAATAAGTTTGCTGTTACATCTAGAAAATTATTGCTTAGACTCAGAGTTCTGTGGATTCTCAGAGTTTTAAATTCTATAATATTGTCAGCTGCATCATTATTTCTGGGCTTTTTATGGTCAAGCTTCAACAAGCACTACCAAACTTGGCACCAAAAGATTGCAGAATTATTTCTCTGCAAATTTTGCTTCCCCTCTATTTGCTGTTCAATGAAATGTTGTGCTTTTACAATAATTGATTTTGTTGATGTTCAGTAATAAAAAGTTAGGAGGATTCAGCATTTCAACTCGTTTTTTCGGCATTATCCGAATCGATGCATCTTTTTCAATCTTCAATCTTATATGATATATTTTTAGCTTCTTATTGATTATGTCAGATCAATGACTATTCATTTCATACACCTCTCGTATTACCAATGCATGTTCCTTAAATATATCCAGTAAGTCTACACCGAAATATCAATTTCTACCATCGAGAAACATTTAACGCCAGTGCCACCGACTTCCAAAATTGGATAGTTCGAAATCCATGGCTTGTCTATTTGTTAATACTCCCAGTGCTAGTTCTGGGTCTGGCATTGTTGAGTGGTAGGGGATTGTCGGTGGCGTTCTTATATCGATATTATATTTATACTTTATCCAAATAATTTAGACTTCGATGGATATAACCGGAGTGGGAACCATTCGTAAACCCGCGACGTCCAATTCATCCATGCCACAATCATCTACTGCGAAATTTAATGCCCCAGAAAACAGGTGAATATTAAAATAATTAAAATTAAAACTTGTTGGACTGCCATTGAAAATATAACGTTTTTCCAGCCATCCTATAGTAAATACCTATTATAGCTTCTTAAAACATCAGATCTAATTTAAATTTGAGAACTATTGAGTGGTTTAAAAATAGTGAAACTTTTAGATCTAGGATTTTTCGGATACTGTTGAATAAAGGATGACATAGTTCTAAGTTTCAGGAAAATAAAAGGCAAGAAGAGAGTGATTTGAAGAATCATAACTTAATAAGAAGAGATTAAGCTGAGGAGTTGTAACTTGATACACAAAAGGGTTAACTTTATTTAACTTCCCGCAACTTCAATTATTAACAAAAGAAGATGACGTAGAAAAAACTAGAGTGAACAAGATTTAGAGACTTATATGATGAAAGTGGTTCACAAAAAGTGCGTCGTTCCAATCGAGAAATTCGGAAACCAAAATTTGATGATGAAATTGTTGATAGTATTTCTACGGCTAAAATAGTGCAAAGAAAGCGACCAAGCGCTGAAAGATTGCATCATTCTCCGGAAGCTACAGATCGTTTTGTGGTACGTTTCATATCTTTTTCTCAAAGGATTTCACTATAATAATATTTAAGAAAAAAATATCTTTTTAATCTTTGTTTTTGACTCTTATCAGTTCTGTTTGGTCTTGCCGAGAAAAGAAAGGGATGGCATTGTTGGTTTGCTTAAGTAACTAAAGATGCCTGGTCAGGTTTTCTTGCAAATACAGGACAATTTCAAGTTTTTAAACTGTTATTTTCACTGCAGGAAAAAACTCAGTCGGGGAATCGAGTAAAAATTGGTAAGAGACAGTGGCGTACCACCGAAACGAATATTGGAGCTCCTATTGAAGTTAAAAGTTTCAAGAAATTTCCAGGAAAACCTATTTGTCAGATGCAATCTGTTATTTTTGCTGATAAAGTACGAATTTGAAGTTAGGCACTGAAATTGAAATCGGAAATCCTAAAATTTAAATAGAAGTAAATCGTTTTGCTGGAATCGTAAGAACTATTTCTTTTAACAAAATATTTTCTGAAGATTTTCAGGCATTGTAAGCAATAAAATTCATGCATTTAAATAATTTAGGACTGTAATGATGATTTGCTTAGACTTTTGAATAAGTTTTTTATGCTATTAATACTTATATTTTAAAAAAAAAAAAGAATTTCAGAAAAGACGTGAACGATCGGTGAGTAAAGAAGCACGAACAAAAGAATTGGCAACATTAACATCACAAACAGCAAATCTTGGTACCGCCTTAACAGAATCGCTGAAAAAATGGACTGCACTCGATGATGTTGCCCTCATAACAGCAGTAACTCGGGTATGATATTGCTCTTGTAACAGCAGTGATTTGGCAGTGGTATTAAGCAGTATTGTTTTTGTCAGTTGAAATGAAATCACAAAAATTCTATTATCATCTTTTTATAATTATTTCGCTGTTTACGTTCCAAATTATCTTGCAGTTCTTACAAATAAAAAGTTAGTCACTCCAAAATTTTTACAAAATATTTAGGTAAGCAGCCTTGCTGCTGTTCATGGTGCCATTCGTTTTTCACGTCCTTTTACTCGGGCTGAGATTGAAGAAAGGTGGTATGAATTGCTATATGACGAGGTTTTTTTTTTTTTATTCAACTTTGAAGAAATAAGGATAGAATTTAATTGGTCACGTTGAAAAGGAAAGAGGTCAAAAATCACACGTTTCAAATAACTTTATTGACAAGCTAATCGCTCAAATTTCAAGTACAGTGGTTTCGGTATTATTGCTCTAAAAATTATTTATTGCGCAAACTTTTCTTTCGTAAGCTGTCCATCTTTTCATTATATTTTCCTTTTGGATCTGATATTTTACGAATAGCCAATCTTGACTTGTCATACTCAATAGTTCCATACACTTAATAACATATTTTTTTGTAGCCTTCTTTTCTACATTAATTCGCGTAAAATTTTATTAAAAATATACGCATGAATTGACCATGTGAGTTTAATTATTCACTCTTCACCATATATCAATTTTTTTTACTTGTCAATTAAGCTATCATTAGCTCATAGCATCTCTCTACTTCAGCATTGCTCAACTTATCGGATAATTCTAGTTATTAATCTCTAGATGTAAGATTATGTCATTGTTTTTTCTTAATATTCTCTTGACATTCTTTACTCAGTTTATCTGATGTGCTTCTCCATTCCACAGTTAGATATTAAACCATACTTTAAACTTACCTTATTCTGGATCCCAACAAATTTTTGTCAGACGTTTCCAGGAGATTATGAAAGTAAACTATTTATTAGAATTATGAACACATCTTCTAAGCTTGCTTGAAATTTTCCTAGCGGAATATCTCATAACTTCGTTCAGGATTTCTATTTATATCAGTTTATTCTTTAATCTTTGATATTTTTCGCTCTAGATTTTAGCAAGTTTTTGTCAAACATGTTCTTAATAAGTGTCTTAATAAGGATTTATGTTTTCAGGCCGTTTCGAATATTGCAAAAAGAAGAATTGCAGATCTTTCTGTGGAGACTATAAGTGCAGTGCAGTCAAGAACGGTTTTTACTATTGAGGAAGAAGAGCTGTTATCAGCTATTCCATCAACAACTAGTGGCAGTGACCTTGCAGTGTTTGAGCAGGTTGAAGATTACTTCCATTCCTGTTTTTTGTTTGTTCCTTGATTTCAAGTTATCAATTCTGTTTTTGTTTATTCCTGACTTCAAATTATTGTCATTTGCTAAATTTTAGTTGCTCCTACCTTATTAGTCTAAAATGTTTAATTTGCGTCTAAAATCGGTCTAAAATGCGCACATCAATGTTAACATGGAAAAATTAAATAGCTGCCAAAGAGTTTATGGAACTGATTGTAATAGCTAAAAAAATGTCAGAAATAGAGTACAGAAGATTCAAAAATCTTTTCAATTTGCAGATATTGGGACGAAACAAAGAAGCGTTCCATCATGCGCGCACTGCATCAGTTCTACAGCAACATTGGCTGGAAATGAAAAACTGGGATTTATTACAAGATCAAAGGAAGGCTAGCAATCGTGTCCTAGATTTCGCGGAAATTGAACAAAGCCTGGAATGGAATGGCGGTTGGGATCGGCATATTAGTTTCGAAGAAATGCGTTTGTGCAAGGCAGCAGTTTTAGCCGAACGTGCTTGGCTTGAGTGGGAAAAAGTTATTTATTTTTTGTATAGAATATCCATATTACAAATTTTCCTTCTTTTCATATTAAAATAATGCTGAAAATAAAAGAACCGATGTGGCCCTTCTAATAGGTTAATTACATGTTTCTGAACATAGCATAACACTTCCTTTTCACTACGATTGCAGTAAACAGGTTTTTGAAGATGTGAACTATTATGATTAAAACTTCCGGAAGAAAAGCTTCTAGGTCAGATTTCTACTCTGGGTTGCTTGATTTCTCTGCTCAAAATGGATGTTTCCAGGTACATGTTGAAGCTGTCAGTGGAATATCCGACGACTCACAAATGGGCGAAGGTGTTTGGGGTGTTTTGAAGGGGCGTGTGGTGCGTTACTTATTGCGAGGCGAAACTATTCTAATAGGTCGCAATACAAAATTCCATAATGTATGTTTTTATCATAATTAGAATAAATAATAATGCAAAATTTAATATCATGTATCACTAGTTCTGTTTGATATATGTCTAATGGTTAGATCTGTTTCAAATCTCGAACAATTGTGATAAATTTATGGTAAAAAAAATAATCGAATTAGAGAAACGTTTATTCCTCGGAGCAGGAGCCGAAATTTGTACACAAAAACACATCTTTGGTTGAGCATAGTTGCCTCTGACATCTGTTATGCATCATTAGTTTGAAAATAAAAATAGTGGCAAGATAGAAACATGCACTCGCTATTGTAAAGTGCTAACCAATTACATCACATTTGAAATGTGTATGAAATACGAAATTTTGAATGAGTGAGAAGAAATGAATCTTGTAGCAATGTTTTTAGAAAAGAAATTAATTTAAATCGTACTTCAGTCAGTTAATTCTGCTAAAAATACTAATAAGAAGGAGGAATTTGGAGACTGAGTGCTCTGACGCTTTATAAGAAAATTTTCAATCAATGTTATGAGTTAGTGTAGTTACAGACCTGCTCATGAACATATTCGCATTTTCAGGTTGACATCAATCTAGCTTTGGAAGGACCAGTTGCAACGATCAGTCGAAAACAAGCCATTTTAAGAATAACACAAAATGAGCAAGCCAAAACAGTGGAAGTATTCTTATCTAATGTTGGAAAATCTCCAATATATGTCGATGGTAAAACATTGCTAAGTGGCGATAAAACTAGGTTATTCAGTAATGGGCTGATAGAAATCGCTCAAATACGCCTTCAGCTATTCATTGCTGTAGCGAGCACCAATAATGGTGAAAATAGTGGCAACAGCAACAACCAACAAACTGGAATCAAATCAGCACCGACTGAACAACAACCGTTTAAAACATTATCATCCATTGTACTATCACAGCCACCGGAGTTTTAATATCAATAATCCATACATCTATATTTACTATGTATTCGATATAGTTGCAAAAGATTCTGCTGGTAGCCTGGAAGCATTCCATTTCCAGTTGACTTTTGATGTTTTGAAAGTTAAATAACTAGATGCTTTTATGTATCGGAAATAAGCAGTTTCAAGAGTATTTACGATTGATTTTATATATATATATATTGATAACTTTTTATAATTTCTGATCAAAAAAAGAGAAAAAAAAAAACTTTTACCTTTGCGTCTGTGCTTTTACTACAGAGAGAGAATCCGAACTGAGTTGTTTTGGAAGTGAAATATGAGAATTATCTTCACGACTTATTTTATGCTGTTTGGCCGTAGCTGGCATCTTCCTCTGATTACCCATATTAAATACGAAATTTCGCCAACCAAGACGTTTTGAACCCTATAAAAATACTTATGAAAATCAAATTATTTAATTTCGGAATATCAAAATCCTCAAATATAGTCGAAATTGAAATAATGAATGTAACGGATAATATGTTAACAGAGGTGACCAAACAAATGTTAGATTCATTTCATTTCACAAAAATTACTTGTTGTTGAGCTGCCGAAAGTACTCCCTTGTAAATTTGGGAGCGTAAAAATCGCGGATATGAGTCTTTACTCATCAATTTGAATATATGCTCCTCAGCTGGAGAAAATGCATGTCGTCTGGCCACTGACTTATCCTCCAGTGATTTCACTGTACTTTCTAGTGTACGTGAATCAACGTTTACCTGGAAATATAAGCCTACGAAATCTGGTCCCATTCTTGATTAATTCTCCACTTACAACCTGAACATGTAATAATTACTTGATTGAGGATTCTAGATCAACAGAGATCAATATGAGTTGAATGAGTTCTCCTTTTAATGATTTTGTAGACTGGGAGTATAATTCGTTATGATTTCGAGAAAAAAAAGAATGTGAAAGAATCAATTTCAGCGATGGAGAGTAATGAAATGAAATTAAGGAAAATCGATGTCTATTTGGAAATCATAGAACAAAATCCTAATTTCAAACAGTTCTGGTAATTAAAGTGTCGGAAAATGTACCTGACAAGGAGCACCCGACGCTAAAAATTCTTCATAAATGTGATGCGCCTTCCTTTCTACTTGCTCATTAGAAGAAAATTTCAAATCTTGAATGGCCATCCAAAATCGAATGTTTTCAGAGGAAAACTCGCTTTCTAGGAATGTTTCAAGAACTTGTCTCCCAATGGGATCACGCACGAGTTCTTGCACTGAAAGGCCCCACCGTTTAACCCGTAGTTCAGTCGGTACTTCCACCCTATAATAGTCTTTTTTAAAAAAAAGTTTTTTACAATTTAACAAAATATCATATCTAATAAGATATTGAGAACGGAAAATTTTTTCTATCATTACATTCATTGTAAAAGAATCTACCAAACAAGCAATCTCTAAAGCTACAGGTACAATACTTTTATTAGTGAGAACAACAAAACATAAGTGATCAGTACATTGCTTTCGTCTCATTTATTTAATTAATGAATATCTCTTATTTTATTTCTATAAGCTATGAAAAAACAATATGTTTTCGCCTCATTTTTTTAATTGGTGAATACTTTATTTTTATAATTTAGCTGTGAAGAAATAATATATGAGAACTATACAGCAGTATAGTATTACATGAAATTATTTTCCGTTGACAGATATAACAGTAGAACTTACGAGTCAGTATTTATCAGCCATAAATTAGTATCATCAGATATCCATGGATTACTAGGTTGTGGAGTTGATATAAAAGGATCATAGTCATGGAACTGTTCGCACCAAGACACCATTCTAAATTTGATTTTATAGTGTCATTTCATGTATTTATCTGAATAGCGCGTAGCTGGATTAAGCATATCAGTTGTAACAAACAAGACAAAGAGCTTATCTCAAACTGTATTAAAATAAGTCAACAATTGCCCTTTTTACATTCACATTTTTTTTTCATCACTAACAGTGAGATGAAAAATTCTTCGCATAGTGATATATTATAAAACATCATCAATCTAAAAAATGAATAAATTTTATTTTTTTCATTTGTTTTTTTGTTCTATGAAGAAAAAAAAAACTTTAAAACTAAGAAAGATTTAGTAAATGTTTACGTTTCACTTGCTTTCATAGCTTTCAGCCATGGTTTCGTTTTCAAAGTGAATTTCAATCGCTCCAGTTCTCTCTGATAAACAGCAACAGTACGCTTCCGTAATTTCTTTTCTCTCTTCTAAAACTGAGTGATTTTCAAAAATACAGTGCTAAATAAGTGCTGTACTACAGGGGACATCTTCGGTGCACTCAATGTCCGTCAGTAAAGATCAGAAGTATTTCTCCAATATCGAAATGAAATACTGTTTTAATAATACATGTTAGATTGCAAACATTAAGCTAACATCTCAGTTTAATGCTCAATGATTATTAAGTAATGTCTCCACGTCCAAAATACCACAGCATTTTTAATCGAATTTCAGAAAAGCAATTTCCAATTCTTTCCCTAAATTTCGAGATGAAAAAGTAACCTGAATGTGTTGCTCGAGACAATTTGCTTGTCCAGGTCTTCGGGTCCTCCAGAATGCTCTTTCTTCACTGTCATATACTACTTTATCACTCTTTTTCTTTTCCTATAAACATTTTTTTGCAACCAAGCTGGTCCAGAAAAAATTAAAGTTTAACGGTAAATTGCTCAGTAATGAAGTTGGTTATGAAAGTGATAATTTTTGTGAATTTATTGAGCAAATTTGCACTATGATCAACATCACTATTAATAGCATCAATTATCAATTAATAATTAACTATTAATTTTAATATCATTACTGATCTAATAATGTGAAATTAAAATTCAAATGTGTCTAAAAATCCATTCAGCAATTTAGTAATAGTTAATTTAATATTCAATAATTTAGTAATAAAGCAATAAAACATGGCTAATATCATGGAATAATACCTTCTGAATTTTCAGCTGCATTTCCGCTTGAACAGTAATAAAATCCCACATATGGCCAAGAAGCTCGAGAAGTTTATTATATGCCTCAACTTCGTCTTCTTCTAGGCCATGTCTCTGCTCATTTCGCATCAGTCGTTTATTAAGATAAATTGCTGAAAACTAGCGAATTCTTTCACTCACTTTAATGCTTTAATCGAAAGCAATTCACACTGGAAGCACAGCATTTCACAAAAAAGTAAAAATATTTCTTTTTATCCTTTTTGCCGATCTTATAAAAGTTTCATTTCTCAAAAGAGATTCCTCCCTAAGCACAATACTCGTCAGTAAATAAAATTTTAAAGTGCACAAAGCAATAAAGTAAAATATGAAATGAAGTTTAACATTATTCATTATTAAACAGTGATCGATGTCAATTGATGATCTTCAGTAATCAATAAAAAATCTTACCATATTCTACATTGTCGGTGTGAGTAGCATGTGAGGGCCAGAAATATGGCAGCTGCAGTCTGTATAATGTATTATCGTCCTTGACAAGTAATGAATGTTCGATTACAGGAAATATGTAACCGTGCTGAAGAAGTAAAGTTGCCAAATGCAGTGTATCTGCGAGATCATCAAAAGTCATCAATTCCTGCAATTTCTCGACCCGTATCTCTGACAAATATGAAAAAGTTATAGAATCAACTTGCTTTTGCTCCTTCTTATCTATTAGAGCTTACATGCGAAAAAAATAGGATAAGGAGGAGGAGGGAAAGATAAATTTTTGCGAGCCAAAAAGCTCTTTTGTATTGTATGATATCACTCAGGATCATAAGCCGAGCGATCATGCAGTGCAGCATTTCTTTCAGCATTAACAGCGCTATAGTATACCATATATCGAATTTTTGAAAAAAATCAAACTATCAAACTTAACAGCAAGCTATCTCATGAAATAGTTAAATTACTTTAACCTGATCAGTATTTGCAATAATTCTTCAAAATCTGTCAAAAAAGGCACACGAGAATTCAAAAAAGATACTATCCTAAGATATTAAAAAAGACTGCTTCGTAATAACAGATATTACAAACTACATTTTTCTTAGAGTGAATTAAACAGAAAAGCAAACCTGTAAAAATGCAACAAGGGTTTGGCCAGTAAGAGCTTGTGGTACAGATACGCGAAAATATTTAAGCGTTTTGAGCGGAGCAGATTGAGCGATTTTCATAGATAGCGAATCGAGCTAAAAATAACTTGATGAAAACCTATTTTGTTGAATTGTCAGCCCAGTGTTCAATGAGTTACCATATTAAAATTTCGGCTGTAAAAAGTATGGAGCTTGAGACACATAGGAAAAAGATTTAATTTAAAGTATTTGATTCCTAAACCAATCCTGAATGACCATCTTTGTAGCACTGTAAATTAACCGCGCACATGAAAAATGTATATCATTTGCACATAAATTTACTTGCGCAGATTTGCTTTCAAAAACATCTGCATCATTACTCAGAAGCATATGAAGCCTTAGATAATAAACATTTTTTCCGAATTGTTCTAAACTATGTACTTTTTTTCTATCCATAACTTAGTTATAAAAAAGGAAAAAAAAAAGTCGTGCATTAAGATAAGGCAAGAAGATTAAGATTCATTGTTCTTTGATTTTATTCCTCTTGGGATAACTTCGAACTGTCAATATTACATGGAACGCAGTGTGATTTTCAGCCGTATGTCGTTTTTATATCTTCTTGAGGAGTCAAATCTTAGATTCACAAAGACGATTTATTTTCTTAAAGACAAATTCTTAATGACAACTTTTTTAAAATAAATTTAAATTTTTGACTTATCAAAATTTATGGAAAAGTATCAGTGATTGACTGCTTGCCAAATTTCAAAACGAAAACTTTTAGTTTCTTCATCAGACAATATCTCTGAACTTCTACATCATCATATCCTTTTTGCACAGCGCATTTTCATGCATTGTAATTATGCTATAAAATTAATGCAAAAAAAAATTATTGAGAAGAGTGAGCCCACAAAAAGATAAGTACGACAAGATCAGCACACAGAAAAGAATAAGCAATGATAATGAACAAACTTTGAGTATGTGTCTCAGATAATCGCTTTACATTCTTATTTTATCTAATAGAGAACAAAGTAGACGGTTTTGTTAACACAAAACTGAATTCTATGTATAGAAAAAGGTAAATACATTCTGGAACGAATGTGTTTGATTTGCTTTCAGTATTAAATTACAACTTTTCCAGGACTACGTGCAGAATCACAGATAATTATCATATTATTATTTCAAACTTAGATTGGAATTCCAGTTAATATAATGTCTTTACATGGAGAACTTTCGAGATACATAACCTGTTGAAGTAGCAGCACAAATAACATAAATTATTGGAGGGCCTGAAATGAGTAAACTGTATAACTAATAGGTTTTTAAAAAGTTATGCCTCGAAGATAAATTAAGCTAGAAGTTGAAAAGTTGAAAACGAAATTTAAAATTGACGATATCTGAATCTCCAGGTATAATTCCATATCTCTTCACTTCACTGGCATTTCCAACATTATAAAAATAATTGGACGGCAATTCAGGAATAAGATTTCAATGAGGGGAAAAATCAGTTTGATAGAACGAATATTACGTGTTGTACTGGAATGAAGTTATAAAGCAGGCCCGGAAAACTTCACAAACAAGGTGCATAGGACTACAACCGAAAAACTTCAACAAATATTTTTGAGTTTTAATTGAAAATAACGAAAAATAAGGATAAAATGAACCTTAGCAAGAGTGTAGGCAGCCATTCGCAAAAAGGATGTCTCCACCAGAAAGAATCAGTACGTGCCGTTGACGTTCGGATCTACTAGATAATAAGTTATGGATATCAGAAATAATAATGGAAGCAAATACTTCAGCATATTCCTTGATATCATATAGCATCCAAGGCAAAGGCTACGACTTATGCGCGCAGTAAAGTGGATACAACACAGCGTAACGGCGAATCCTCATATTGACGACCAAATGATACTGCTTATCATTCCCTTCCTTTGATTCATAACACCGATATTTCATACTGCAATATACGGATCATTATTTATGAATCGAAGCATAATGATACAACGTTAGTAATTACTACCTCGTTAATAATGACGAAAAAAGGAGTAATAATGATGATTAAACCGATATGATGTATCAGTGATAAGAATAAGAGAGGAAAAGCAACGACAATAGTGAGATGACAGTTAAAAATGACAGCGATTATAGGTGATCATAAAAATGAAACTGCACAAATGAAAAGAAAAAAATGACAATTTTTCAGGATGACGTGAACTACGCTATTGCGAAAATTTTCGCGACTAGTCTGTTAACTTCAGTAGTTTGTATATTACACAGACAGGCACAGACAAATACGTATGTATGTGGCACAACTATCGCATAACTACATGGTATGGGTATGTACATAGGCCCTCATGTGCATTCCAACGGCAAATAAGCTGTGAAAAGCAGAAAAGCAATACTAGGCTACTGCCACCGATCAATAAGCTCACCTTGAGACAACGGTCCACTAATGCATACATACACACACATACACACACAGACACATACATACACATAAACACACATACATAGTCAAAGGACGTACAGGCACAGTTGGAATGATTCTCATTGCACAGCAAATCATTCGTGTATGTATGTATGTGCATGTACGTGTGTACATGTATGTTTGTATGTGTGGGAAGCATTATTATCAGCAAATGAATGTGGATGTTTGTGTGTGTGTGCTTGTAGTAAGCATGTATGCATTCATGTCTGCTGCAAGTATACGCAAGACGGTATGTTATATGCATGCGTGCAAGTTTTAGTTCATCACAGATGAAGTTAAATATGAAATGACTGGAAAAATGCATTCCTCATACAGAAAGATCATATAATAGCCGTTGCAATCCATTGCATGCACGCACGCATGCACACTGCATCCCTCACGTTAAATAGCATTACTTGCAAATTTAACGTCATCAACAAACGTCATTCCATCATTGCCATTATTTTTCAGCATGGCTACAGCTTGCGATCGATCTTCGAGTGATGATGACTGCTGCTGTCTTCTCATCGAGAATGCGCTCTTCCTTGGCGTGTTTGTTGACTAACGAGTGATAATGAGATGATGTGGAGAAATTGGACATAAAACTTCTAATCAAATCAAACAGATGTAGTGTCTAACTCAAAAGACTTACCTATACTTCAATTTAGCCGAAGTGCTATGCTTGAAAGTTATTTTCAGTTCTCTTCAAATCAAAACAAACAGAACGAGCATTGAATAGCTATAACACCAGTTTGGCTTGACGAAGAGATTCTGGATCATCACACAATAAACCATGCATCGCACAGATTCAGAATATTTGAACTCCGAACGTTTCTCACATAACGACACTTCTTTGATGAATTGTGACAAAGGTGACAGAATCAATTTGCTTACACACCCATTGCACTTCCAATTACACTTCACTTCATTTTTAATTGATTTCAGCAATGCAATATACCTTCTATTGCCTGACTAATACTATTTCACAAAATTATCTCAGCTTTCAGCAATAATTGTGTTTTTAAGTTTCCGCAGAAAGAAAGCCTTGATTTAAAAAGAAAAAAAGAGATTGAAAATAAGAGAGTGCTAGGTCAGTTTCGTTCTTGACCTTCTGCGGATTGTTTCATTAATTACTAATTTCCTTTGATTAGATAAGTAAAAGATATCAAAATTCAAATGATATTTAAAGTGATAAATTGACATACGTTTGATTTCTCAAAATATCTTGAAAAAAGAAAAGCTTTGTCACCATAAAGTGCTTTTTTATATTTCTTTTTGAAAATAGAAGTTTATACATACAAATTGCTTTTTAGTTTAGTCCTATGATGAGATTTGATTTTAGAATTTCAATCGCAATATTTTAGTCATCTATATAAATAAAAATTTAAATGTTCTTTATGGCTTTTGAACAACGTTGCAAGTTCTTCACCGATTGCTTTGAAATTCTGACACAACGCTGCATTCGAATAGGCTTTGCCTTTCCGTAAGGAGAAACATATTTGCTGCCAAAACGTCGTAAGGATAAATATGTTTCCCGCCAAAACGATCCAATTAATGGATAAAAAAGTGAGGTCAACCAGTTATTAATTCACTACTAGATAATAGTCGACAATTAATCTATTTAAATAAAAGTACAAATGTTCGCTTTGACTTTTCGCACAAAGTTTCAAGTTCTTCACCAACTGATCTGATTTGAAAATTTGCAACAACGTTGCATTCGAATAGGGGCGTGTTTTTATATAAATGTGCCTACTTTTTTTTTTATCTATCACACTTTGGCAGGTAAAAGTAAGTGAAAGAAATCTTTATTTATATAGTTTAGGTGGACAGCCACGCTTCGCGTGAACGAGTATAGTTAATTTAAAATAAGTACATCTGCTCCGCTATTTATCCAAGTTTTAAATTCGCTGTCTTTAAATTCTCTGTCCCAAAGAGCGATTGTCTTAGTTGCAATTGACTTTTTGACTTTTTACAAGAATTTCAAAGTTGAAGATTGTTTGTACAATGGAAGAATAATATTTCATACATGAAGTTTTTTAAGTAAAACTTGGGTTGAATTTAAAATATGAGGTAAGAAATTTAGACGGGAATATTTCGAATACAATTATCATATTTCTTTTTTTTAAAAAAACATTATATCTGATCGAATCTAAAGTTTTTGATTTTGCATGTGATAAGGGTATCGTTAACAACATGGATAACAGATGCGACTTTAATGGTCCGACGTGATCCACAGTCATTAATTGGTAAAAATGAATTTGATGCTTCGATGATTTTGTTTATAAAATTGCATGTGCAGATTTTGCACAGTAAAATGCAACTTTTTTTTAAATGATTTCCATGATATGCCATAAAGATCAAACTAAGTAGCTTTTTATAGCATCAATCTTTGTAAAATTGCGTCTGTTTTGTTTTTCTTAAACATTGCTCTACTTCATCCTTTTTCTTGAAGATCAGCCAACAAAATTTTCATATCTGCTTCATTTACTTCCCTTTCTTTTTCAAATCACTAAATAATTTGATACTGTAGCTGCAAATACGGCAAGCATCACTTGGCTAGAATTGCTGATTACTTATTATCATTACTAGACTTGCATTATGAGTGACATAAATTGGAATGCTATTCTTCTTTTGTCATTTATTTTGTGCCGTACAAGTTTCGCGTATACATCACTTTTTAAGAAAATTCATTTGTGATCATTCTTTATCGATGTCATTTGTTTTGTTTTCTCTCAAAAAGTCCTAATTATATTTAGCTCTAATCCTAGTTCTTTCCCAAAAATATAATAAAATAATTAAATTAACTTCACAAGAAGTTTCGGCTTCTTTGACATACCGAAGAGTTATAAAGGGATAATAATTTATCATTATAATTCTTTCCGGTTGTTCTCTTCTGGTTCTTCTAAATTAATAATCATCACTAAATCATATCAAACAATTTCAAAGGCATGCATAGTATATTGCTATCGATAAATTTTTATATTCATGCTATAAGATCTGGAAATGTGCTCAGAAACATGAAAAGGCGTCATTAATGACTAATGTCTTGCAGCAGAAGTACTCCGAATCTTCTTTAAGTAATATTTGTGGGTCGATATTGTAAATCGATGGCTTGTCGAGTGTCATAGAGTGTTGGTGCCTGCAATAGAAAATGTCTTAATAGAGGGGCATGGCGTGGTACTAAGGAAGGGTTTATGCTTGATTCAGGCCGAACAAACAACAAATGAATTTCCATGAAATGATCAGGTTTAGGCTTAAAAAATTAGACTGCATTCATTCCATATTGCTTAAATGCTCTAAAAGTTCTTGAAAATTATTGCTTCAAACTTACTTGAAGAAGAATTGTAATAGTTCCTGTGAAGCAAGCAATCGAAAAAAGTAACAAAAATAATCGGTCTAGTACCATTGCGACGCACTTCCAATCTTCATCCACCTCAATTGATTGAAATTTATTCCGATTGAACAGAACAAAATTCTAAGATTTTTTCCAAGAAATTAAATTCTTAAATTTTAAGGATAGACAGATCACAAACAATTGTTTCTAAAAAATTAAATAACCTAGGGATAATCAGATAATAAAATTTTTGTTGCTAATAATTGATACAAAAAACCCTTTCTTTAATTCATTCAGTCATGTCTTTCATCGCTGATCAGATGAGACAGGATGTATTCTCAACTAATTTATTATGCTGCTATTGCCATTTTTAAACCACAATGGGATATTCAGTCATGCTTCCAGGGTAACAAAGTTTGTAATTTTCTTGTGACAAAGAAAATTACACAACAAAAGCTTTTGCCTACCTTAGCATCTTGATCTTTTTTCTTGAGCAGTTCGGCAATGAAGCAAATATTTTCGAATGCTTTTACCACATTCGGTGAATGATATAACTTCTGAATTCGCTCATCCGGTTCAGTCCGAATCGGATTTCTGCCACCTTTATTTATCGTATGCTCATGATAGTTCATCGTTATTCGATCACCTATAACATAAACTGCAAATATTGCTCCTTTGACTTCTTTCTTTTTGCTTTCAGTGCTTTCCAGTAATGTCTTTCTAACTCTTAAGAAAAAGAATATAGGTTTCATTTGTTTACTAATTTGATTGATTTCACTTGTACTATTCTTTCGACATTCTAATGGCTGTTTATGTTTTAAAGCAACTTTGGAGATTGCCTTTTCATTCTTATAACGTAAACTTCATTTCCATGAAATAATGAAATTTAAAGGAATAAACTTCAATGTGCTTACGATCGTCATCTTAGTAAGATTCTGATCTTATGGATATTATGGTAGTGTTCATGTAATTGCGCGCCAAGCGTAATGTTTATGATTTATCTGTTTTTAAATTTAAGAATCCAATGATGAGAACTAACATAATTCTCCGCTTCTTTTACCATCTTTGCAAAATAAATCGTTGGTACCATTCAGTGGTTGTCTCATGAACAGTATTTTCGGTAAAGTCTTAAGAAAAAACCACTTCACCCATTCAGGCATGCGATGCGTCGTAGGCTTTCGGAAATGCAAATTTAAAGCTGTAATTTTAATTTTAATTGACTTTCTCAATTTCTTGTATGCCGAAGCATTGAGAAAAGACTAACAATAGATAATAATATTTTTCAGCATTTACACTTCTTATCTATACAGACAGAAGATGAAGAATCAGAACTTTTCCAATCACAATTCTGCACTAACATCTCATTTTATCATTTCAAAATGCATTACATGATAACAGGTGATATGTCTCGTTCTCGATGAAGCATTATAGTATACTTCGAAATGATAGCATATTTTAAAGTCTTTAAACATCCCGTAATTATTTTTGAATCATATTCCATGAACAATTTCCTACTTCTACTTAATCTTCCAACACATTTCAGGTTTTATGTTTGGTAAATTAAAAAAGAACTTAAAAATATAATAAAAAAGAAAACTGACAAATGACAGTGACAATTACGCTGAGTGTGACCATAACCATAGTAAATAATAAATATTTACCGATTAACGGCAAGCTGATGCTGGTAGCAGGGATAATTTCTGTCTGGAATGTTATTTACTTATTAATAAGAATGTCACTTGTAGTGAAAAATAAAAATATTGTAAAGTTTTGAAAAAATTCTGAACTATGATAACTAACTAATAATAAATAGAAGACAGTCAAGGCAACCAGAATCGATATACAGAGAGTAATTTTTTCACCACTATGTGATGGTAAGTAGAAAACGAGAATGGTCAGAAATGATATACCAACACACGGAAAAACCAAATTTACTGTGTAAAATAATGGCTTCCGACGTAATTCCAAGTAATACTGCAATTTATGAATTACAACTTGAATCAAAATATAATTTATGAACTACAACTTCAATTATATTTTTTAGTACATATTTGGATCGTTTAATTTAATGAAACACAAAAATTTTATTTCTAATAAATCGCATCAAATTAAAATGCACGGATTTTTCAAGTTACTAATTTTTCGTCAAAATAATTACAGACAATAATTACATAAGATGTGGAAATTAAAACGAAAATTTAGATGCATTATTAAAATTTCGAAGAATAGCTTACCATAATGTCGGTATAAGCTTCATCCAGACAACAGCTAGCATAATTTTTAGTTCTTCTCTTTGCAACTCGTGATATGATATCCCACTCAACCGATGGATAGTAGTCCGAAAGATCTGATATGCTTCGTAAAATACCATATGAATAAGGGAAGAATTAAGTAAATCAATCAATAAACAAATATATCTTCGATACTATTCTGATTATTAGTTATCAATTTCGATGTTATTGCAGTGATATGCAAGACCAGTAGTTGTACAGCACGATATTTTTTCATTCCACGCAATTTCTCAGATGAAGAACGAAAAGTGATTCACGCATAGCTGATGGATGTTACTAATAGTTGATGCATAAGAAACGTGAAATATTCTTTCAATAAAATGCAAGATAATTGAATTTATAATACAAGTAAACAATAAATCGTAAAATGAACAATCGGAAAATTCATTGTTAGTCTTCTGTTGCCATACAAACTTATCCCTGTCAATATGTATATAATTTATATTTGGAAAGTTGGATTTAGCAATTACTAAATGAAAGAATTCGAATTTTTGAATGAACTATTTACCGATTCCATCTTCGACGATAGTGACATTATCTACTTCACCATTTGCATTCACTTCTAGTTCGTAGTGTGGCTCACCGCCTAATAATTCCAAATTCAACAACTTTTCCGAGTAGGTCCAAGAACCAAACTATGAATTTATTTTTATTTCTCATACGAGATTTTTTTTTCTTAAGAAAATATCTTTAAAATTTCCATACAGTGTTTACAAAATATTATTAAAACGTAAAAATGAATACCTTGAAATGGCAGCGCTGTTCATCAAAGGGAAACCTGTAATAATCATTTATTTCTAAATTTTATTGTATAAATAACCTTGTGTTTGCTGATATACGTTGTGTGCTTTTCCAATATCATTCAATCAATCAATCTAATCAATAAATGAATCCGAAATAATAGTTGATGATCAACAGACTTTAACTTAGGTGAAGAGGAAAGAAATACCATCTGACATCGATTTGACATAAACTTTTGAAAATTGCTGGTGGTTCCCAAGTCACTTCTCCATCATACCGGAGGGTTGCCTTTGTACTGATCGTTATGTTGTAATTACTATCAGCACTAAAAAAGAAAAAAAAAATGAATTTTCCTATGTGAAATATTGAAGCATTTTTTTTTTTTTTTGGAATTTATCAATACATTATTTTCAAATGAAAATATACGAAATTTATGATATTTTTGTACTTTTCTTTTGAAATCGTTGGTTCACTGATGAATTTTCAATTTTAAGCTAGCGTAAAGAATAGTCTATTTTTTAAAAAGTTCATTTACTTCTGATACATGTTACTCGTATTTTCAACTCTTATTTCTCTCGAAAATACTGAAAAAGGTAGAAATTTTTTCCTATTGTCAATAATTTGTAAGTCTTGAAAATCGTTACTTATTGTAGAGAACAATATCGGGCACCCAAATCATTTCGTATGGTACATATAGAACATTTACACCCCCGTAATTTTTTGGATTCCAAGAAAGTTTTTTGTCTATCCATATTTGTTTGAGCCAAACACTGCATGTCATTATCTGGTCGATTTCATGCTAAATAGGATTTGAAATTTCAAATGAAGAATTCGATTTCTTTTCTTTCCTTTTTTTTGAAAATTTTCAAAGTATTCAAAAATTCAATAGATTTTTTTTTTTTTTTCAAACACTCCTAATTTCTGAAAAAAGAAGGCATCATTCTAATATTGCAGGACAGTATTATTGTTTCGTCTCATACTTTCATTAATATTCGCCTCATAATATTTCAAGAATTTGCATTTTTGTTGCAATGTATTATCAATTCAAAACTGATCTGCTAGTGTTCGTTTGAATGATTCGAATCGAATTTTAAGAAGAGATGGAAGGAAGAAATGGAAAGATATGAGTACTGCTATAGATTTATTTGAAAGCAAAAAAAAAAAATCTATTTAAGTTAGATTTTTAAATGAATTAACTAAAATATTTTAGTAATATCTTACGACATCGATGATCTGTGACAGTCGCAACTTCAGCTTGATAGTTATCGGTTTATTAGCTGCCGGAGCTGGCCGTCGATGTTTATTGTAATTAGCCATTAAATCGTCATGTAATCGCTTTGCATCTTCATTGCAGTATATGATTGGTATCAATAATGATATTGAAGAAATTACTAGTTCGATGAGATTGACCATCTTATTCTGCATTGTTGCTATTTCATCCACTACTGATCAATCCAATTATAAATTCATATTTCTAATTGATAGCTTGTAATTAACTGCCGCATTTATTTAACATAATATGAGAGTATTTATGTGTCGAAAATAATCCTAATTGTCTTAAACTTTGGAAATGTAAATAACTTTGATGGAATCACATCGCAAAAATGGTCTATTTGTCTTTTATCAGCATGATATCCTAACCTTCACAGAAATAGAATAAAAGGACTAGAAATATAATCACAATAATTTGATAAGATTCAAAATGATGAACAAGATAATGGTATACATTGATTCTGAATTTAGTGCAAAAATTGATAACTATTACAAAAAAATTAACTGTCATTAGACTGATTATGATTTTCTCTATCTAATTTACCTTGTCAATATGAAGAAGAGTGTATTTCTTGTTTGAGTAAAGCTTGAGAAAATATTTCGCTAAATTTTGTTACGTACCAGCCAATCATCTCATCCTTCAAGCTATCCAAATGGCAATTTATGGAAAATAATCAAATAAATAAGCTTAATTCGTATATGTAAAATCGATCAAAAAAATTGTTCCAGATGTGGAAGAAATTAAATCAATAGAAAGAATTGGAATGATTGAAGAAGGAAGGATTGGGAAAAGTAGCCGAAGCAGTTGCCTTGAGGATTATTTCAAGCAAAGCAGGGAGCGAATTGCCAGAGATGAGATGATCTTTGTATTTCCTATTTCCACTATCTCCTTTCTCATTTTCATTAAAGCTGACTGGAGCTGAAGAGATGGCTTCTCTTTCCACCTTGTCTTGCTATCTTTCTCCGTCCACACCTTGCAACTGTCGTTCACAGGCAAAGTCACAAATTACTGAAAAGAAGACAAAAACGATCCATTACATAGTTATGTTAAATTCGTGATGGCAACAACATCTTGATAATTAGTAAGACTAAAACATTAATTTCTGTCATATTTCTTCACAAGAAATCTCGTGGAAACATTTCAGTTCTCAGGAACTTCTAATATAAAATAAACATAAACGAGATCACGGCTGTAGGGAGAATAAAAGTAGTGGAGAAACATAATGATCAGGAAGGAGGAATTCAGCAAAATGTGTATCATATATGCATCATAAGTCAAAATTACTTCATGAATTCAATAAATTTGTCTATCTAGATTGAAATTTCGTTCAAAATTTGATCTAATTTAAACTAATTACATCATAATTACTGCATTGTATCTATTTTATTAAAAGCTTAAGGTAATGGCTACATTTGAACTAACACATAATATATTTTAGAAGAAATGTTTAATACTATGAATACTAGACGGATTATTTTCTCTTTCACAAGTTCTATAATTGGAGAATTTCTTCATAAATAAAATTTAAGAATTGGAAAAATCCGAATATAATTTAAAATTGAAAGTTGTCATCATAATGCACTAACAAAATCAGGAAAAATATTTCAACTTAATAACTTCAGACTTGAAAAAATAGAAATTATTGATATATAGTGGCTATAGCACGAAAGAACAAGAAATAAGAATTCCATGAAGTAGTATTGTTGACCAAGTATTTTTCTGTATTAAGAATTGCAACTGTTGCTACTTTATCAGTAACTAGATAGAGATATTTTGGTAATTTGTATTGTAAGCTCCTTTCGGAAAGCAGAAATGTTTGATCCTTACTTATTTCTCCTGTAAAATTAACATTAAAAAATGAAAAGGTTCAAATTATGTGACAAGCATGCGATAATGAATTGTTGATCGGCATTATTGTACATGAAAGTCTTGTTTTAATGAATTTTTTCATGATAAAAAGTGATTGATTAGCACTCAATTTTTGTTAGAATTGCTTGCACTATTATTGATAATATATAGACATTAATGATAACAATTTACAAAATCTCCGAACTGAGCAACTTTTTGTGCCATTTAAATTTCAAAAAAAATTGATAGCAATCATTTGTTGGGAAAAATTTCTGGTACTTCGTAATTTGGTTTGTATTTTGATGGACTGGAGATCCTGTTATTGTGACTCGGTTAGATTAGCAATAGGATTTATTGGCTTTATACCATATTGCAGACAATCGACAGTAATCTTCGCTGATCTTATATGATAATATTACAGACACAGTAACTATTAAAAAGATACTTACAGTAGTTTGAATGCTCACTACATTTTCATGCTTTTCGTTTGTGACAGTCATTTCTCCTTTGCCTGCATCAGTGCAATTGCTCCTGATAAACAGTCGCTCGTGCTGTTGAAACCGTCTTCGAAACTAAACTGGAACTGAATTATCTCTGATACTGATCTTAAAGATACTGCTTCAAGACAGTGATGTTAAAAACAGTGCTATTGAATATACTGCCTGAAGGCACTGAACTCCATTGAAAAGCTTCTTTTTATATGGATAATCCTTGGTTTTGATTGTAGGCAAGATTTTCAAAACATTAATCATGCAAAAGATTGCTTATCAGAATAAGGACCAAACGATAAGAAACAGACAATAATTTACAGCATCTCAAATAAAGCAGACAAGCTTTGCTACTTGCAACATTTCGGACAATTAACATGATTTGCAACATTTTGAACTATGGACATGAGCTCTGTTAGCAGATCGAAAGATGAGAAAACAAAGGTTTTTTGGCTGAGATACGTAGAAGTGACTCACTTGTCTGAGAAATAGAACTGAATTGAATTAGCCTGAAATCAGAATAACAAATTTTCATGTTCAAGTTATGCTACCATTTTAAATGATAATCACATTTTTTCCAGTTATTTATTCCTGAAGGTCAGATAACTGTTCTTTGATCCCATCTTATCATCGCATCGTGAAATATTTGCAAGCAAAACTTCGACAGGACATATTCATATAAAGAAATAATGGTAATGTTTGTATTTATGATTCACAACAAAGTGTATGTGTGATGAGTGAATGTGAAAATGTATGTATGTGTGTGCAGTAGGTCTGCACAGGTGTGTAAGGTCTTAGATCTGATCATATGGTTTGCTGGACTTGGTGATATTGTGTTGCTCTCACATTTTCTTTTTTTTTATACTTAATGATATGATGTGAGTGTCGTATGCTGATAACATCCATTTTGTATCAAATGAAATATTATTGAATAGATATAGATAAATCTTATTAACATGTTTAGCAGATTCATCGACAGCTTTTTTCCGGAAGGAAAACTTATATACTATTGTTGATCTTTGTTTTATTTCTTCATTTTATACAATTTTTTATTTATTACTTTGTTTGTAAATTGTCTCAATTTGCTTTTCGTTTTCTTTTTTTTTTTTTTGATATGAAATGAATTGTCATCAAATCTTTTAAAGATTATATTACTTGTTTCCTAGCATTCTCCATCGAATTATTTGCAATGTTATCAGTTCCAATTAGCTCATTTTCATGGGACGCCACATATTTATTTTAATATTTCCATACTGGAACTGATAAAAACGACTCCTTTCACTCTTTCGTCATGTTTTATCTTCTGCTTCATATTAGTTTTTCATTGGTGACAGTTTCATCAAGTCTTTATGCAATATATTAGTCAGCTTTGCGAATCTTTTTGTGTTTGCTAGGACTTGAAGCTATCAAATTACAGTTACGGAACAGCTTAAACCAGGTGATTGAGGAAATTTATAGATGATAAACTTTGTGGTCATTCAATGTGATGCATTTTCTTCAATAATGAATCTAATGTCTTGGCTGATTCATAGCTGGTAACGGTGATGAGCGCTTGTGTATATACAGCTGATGCTATTTGAAATGATAACCTAAACATTTGGCCAAAGTAACTGAAGGAGCGATTTGAAGTGATAAATTCCGTTACGTATCAACGGTCAAGATATTATTACGGTATAACATGTAGGAATCTTTTAGCTGTAGAAAAACTTATTTAATAAAACATTTCATCATCTGAAACTACTTCAAGGTTATCAGTTACACTGCTTAGGATTTCACTTCTTGATTTGATATACTCTAACTCTCATCACACAGATACATATATATATATTTTACATAGTTCTTGTGTGTCAGGTTTTAAACTGAGCGTTGTTTGATAGGGAAGAAACACCTCTTTGAAACAAGGAAGAAGCTTCACTTACCAATTCACTTGCACCTTTTTCATGCCCATAATTGACTTTAATGATGTGGATGCGCTAAGAAAGGAATTGTGACCTTAAAGTCAAAGACTAGCTTGTCCTGTCCTTTGTAACGAGTCTTTCTTTTGCTGTCAATTCACTAATCACAAATTAATGAGCAAATTTTTGGACAATCATACGAGTTCTTTTCTCACGATGGTTTAACATTCGCAAATTTGAAATGATACACTAATATTGTTGAAAAATTAAAAATTTTCCAATAAGATGTGTTCGATAATGTCAATGAATATCTTTTATAATTCCCTCTCTCGGAAAGCCGGAATTCTTTAGAAAAACATTATTTTTTCTGTAGACAATAAAGTAAAACTTAACAATGTTTTTTTTTTCTTTTTTTTTTAGAAATGAATTACCTTATCCAGAATGTTCCTTATATGGTCTTTAAGATACTGCTTATCTTTAAATTGGGTTCGGATGATTCTTATATTGAATAAGACTTTTATTATTCATTAATTAAAGCAATATTATTATAATTCGTTGCCAAAAACTCATTAACGTCTTTATTTCACTTCTTACCATTTGACCTGTGATGTGACAATTCAGAACTGAGATTCGCAAGCTCCTTTTTGATGATCGTTTTCTGCTGCTAAATTCTTGAAAGAATTATTTGCATATCTTCAGCCCTTCGTTTTTTTATTCCATCTTTCAGTAATTCCAAAAAGCTGAAATTTGGAAAATTTTGGAAAAATTAAAAGACCGAAGTTGTATGAAATCCATCATAACATTTATGTTTGAATTTGAATTTGAAAGTCGTGTTCTATTTTTACATATAATGTGTTGAATATTTTGTGATTCTCAACTTGATTATTAAATTAAAAGTGTTAAAAATTTTTAAGCTATCCTAAAATTCGACGAAAGAGGATTATGGGAGGTTCACAATCTCAGTCATATGATTTGAGCCATGAATCGATGAAATCATTACAAGATAAACAGGATATAGTTCCTAGTAATGACATTGTGGATGGTAAACTGATTCATGTCATTTCTTCCGAAAATTCTTCCAGAAATTCTGATATTTTGCCGAACACGCAGGTTATTTTTCGTTTTCAGAAAATATGAAATTTATAAAAAGCACATTAGTTCGTCACAAAATTGTTTATGTGATTACACCTGTGGGAGAACGATATCGCGATACATTGGAATGCTGTAGTGTGAGATTAAAGAAATGGTTTCATGATTGAGTGGAATTGAATATGATCACCGAGTTTGGAACAGAATTTTGATATGTAATAGTTCTAAACAACATGAAACTCATCATTTTGATACAATAATGCCGGTCAAATGATTGTATTTTCGAGAAAGCTTTGGCATCTCTTTTTAAACAATTATAGTGACACAAAGTATTGAAATATTCAACTTCTCGTCTGAATAGTATTTCTTTAAATAATCTAACCTAGATTTATTTCAGGTAGACGAATAAATTAATAATAATATTAAATAATCTATATTTGAAATGTTCCTGAAGTATTTCATACTGTGCCTAAAGCACAGTATTTTAAATATAAGATCATGGATTTGAAGACATACATTTAAAATTTATGAAACTTTAAATTTTTTATTTTTGATTCGGACTTGACATGCTATTGCAGGAATTGCAGCGAATACATCCACCAGAGGAAATACCATTGACACCAGAGGAAATGCCATCAGAGACGAAAACAACGGATCCCAAAATGATTGAAACAACTGTTGAATAAGTCGAATAATCGACTTCTCTTTATTTACACCTTGGGCAGATGAATAACGGCAGATTTTAAATGATTGTTCTATTTATATTTTATGATAATACACATTACTTTTCATTCACGCCACTTGCTAAACACTTTACGAAACATATTGGAAACAACTATGAATTGCACCGAACAATTGATAACTAAAATTTCTTTTTATATCATCATTGCGTCTGTATATTTATTTAATTAATTCCGGCTGTTCAACATTCCTATAATTTCCTTAAATAAAATATCTGATTGTTCTTCTATATCGACGCATTCAATAAATTTTCTTGGTATATACTTCTGAAAGTTTCGATCTAAATACGTAAATAACACCGAAATAGGCTTCAAGGAGGAACAGATCTATCAGATTTGACTATAGATTGGTTTGAAGAGATTTCAATGCGATATTGAGTTTGAACATTTTAGAAAAAAAGTTACATGTGTAGTGTAATGTAACTTGTCAGACTTAATTGTTCAATGATTTTTAGATGAGTTTATTTTCTATTGAAGACAAGTGCAACTATCAACTGTATTTCTTCCCTACTATCTGCCATGTCAGCCATCAAATGCTTTTATTTTTTGAAATCATTCACATTACTGTTCCTCCAATTTTCTGTTCTCTAGATTAATCATTAGAATAGCAGATAACTTTTTATATGCTTCTTACATACCTCTTTATCACTTTTAAAATACTCTTGCTTTTCTTACAATAGTTTTGTGTACACTTCTCTTCCAGCACTTGTTTTAGATGCTCCTCAGTGAAGTCATAATAATCATAATTTTGGCAATTCATTGCTATCTCAGCATAGTCGAATGTATCAAAAAAAAAAAAAAAAAAGTACCAAATACACCTGTCACGTTAATATCCATTTCGGCTTTCTTTGTTTAGATCGTCTGACTTTCGTATAGAAGCAAAAGACTAATCGAACAATCTAGCAGCTGGTTCCCTCTGAAGTCAAATCAAAAATCTAGCTCTGAAAGTGGATGGCGCCTGAGCGAAAGATTTATTTTTTCTTAAATGTTTTGTTCATTTCACAGCGCCAGTTCTGCTTATCAAAAATGGTCCACTCGGAGCAAACATTCAATGTTTACGTGTCATTCAAGCAAGCAAGACGTCATACTCATTGAAAGTTCGAGATTAGGTTGAAGACGTTTCGTACCACAATTCCTCCAATCATTCGCTTTATCGAATGTAACAGCTTTATTACTTTTTACTCTAGCTATCTATTCTGCTAGTTCTTCTTTAGAACAAGCGGTTTTGCGAATTATTCATGGTAAATGGAAATAATTTTTGGTACATTAGTAAGTACAATCTCTTTTCTCGACAATTTTGGAATATAGCAATCAAAAATCTTCTCCAATGCATCTCGGTTTTAAATGAAGCTTTTGTCTTCATCTCATCTTATTTAATTCTAGCATTCTTCATTGAATCAAACTGTTAAATCTTGACGTACAAGCCTGATAAATACCGTAATAAAATGACTGCCATGTTATTCACGAAGCCAAATTAGTGCAAACAACAATGACTACATTGCAACCTTTCTCAACATCTTTTTTTTTTATTAAGTTTGCAACTCGATTTAAGTCAGTTAACGAAGTCCCACCAAATTTTTTTATTCAAAGAATTTTAGAGATTTTTATGTGTGCATCAACGATCATCGGTCTTGCTTTTTTAGTAGGTTTCATCTTTTTTTTTATCTTTTCATATAGATTATCAAAGAAACTAATAAAAAGTGCCCTTAATAGAGAACGTGGCTTACAAAACTTGATATTTGTTTCACTTATTGAACCGAATTTGATTTCTAAAAATAAATGTAGAAAACAAAAATACGATTTAAAAAAATTCATCGTTCATAGCATGAATCAATATTATAAGCAAAACAAAAAGCAATTGATCAGTAACTTGAGTAACGGATTATTGTCATATTTCAGAGGAAACAAAAATGTTTCGCTCTACACCTATCTGTAATTGCTCCTTTGGTGCGCTGTCAACAATCATATTAAATGCCATTTTTTGCTTCTACTAATATTTCAGATTGTTAAATATACCATCGCATTCACATGCATCGCATGTTTGCCACCAATGCCATATGCAAGTAGTAAATTTAAATTTGAATTTAAATTAAGATTGGGATTTCCTTCCTATCAAGCGAGTTTAATTACAAATATTATGCAGGGCAATTTAATAATATGATGTAACAAAACAACAACTGTCTTCTAGTGGACGTTTATGAGCACCCCGCGGCAAACTATCATATCATCACTACCAACAATATCATCTTGCTTATCTTCCTATTGCTGTTGCAGTTGCTGTGTTGCCAATCTTCCATTCTTTCAATCTTTGTTTATCATCGTTGTTTATTTGCAACAGATTTTTATGGAATTCTCCTCATTCACTTTAAATTTCATATTATTTTCCATTTTTTATTAGTTATGCAGTTTTAGAAAGTGAGTAAATATGAAATCTTAAATTGTAGGTGGTAGGACATGAAAACTTGGACAAGTTTTTTTTGTCCAATGAAGATGCAAAAATTATGTTGGTAAGAGTTAAGCAAAAAAAAGTATTGCTAGAGCAGGAATGAGCTATCCTATTTCAAAATTGCAACCCATAAATTTCATTCTTCAATTTAACTCGAAATGATTTCGAGATGAAAAAAAGAATAAGTAAACAATGTTCATCCAAATTCTTAATTCGTAATTCTTTCTTACACCAGTGAATGAGAAACATTATTTAAAGTCAAATCCTCCCATCTTTTTCACCAAAATTATCTTCCTATAATTAGTGTTTGGTATATTTTTCAATAAAATATTGCTTTAAACTCAAACATTTTAGCAACAATTGAAGTGGAAAATTGAGTATAAATTATACTGCCATATCCTTTTATTTTGATATCTTTGATTCTTGAATTGGTTAAATTCTATCTTGGAAATTTTGTAAATTCTACCGGAATCTTTTTAAGTGAATAATTCAAATATTTAGAGGCAAAAGACTTATAATTTTATGCAACGAAGAAAGGAAGATTGCTAAGAAACAGCAGAAATTAGAAATCAAAGTAAAATGATACTTTAAAGTGAGGAAGTTAATCGTCTACTCCTTACATGGAATGAAATCATTTCTATTGTTCGGCCGATAGGTGCTCTTATTATGGAAAGATTTTCCTGAAAAGCCATTTGACCTATCACGAAGAATCCAAATTGCCAAAGTTTGACCAAACTGTTGAAACTATTTCACAGAAACAATATCTTATCATTCTATAATTGCGTGATCTTAGTAAGGATAACGATTGGAAACGCAGAAACATTGATTTTGAAAACAAAAAATTAAAATATTAGAAACTATTTTGCAAAAAAGGTCATTTTTTGATGACAGAGGCTGATGAAACGAACATTGAAAAGTAAATATTTGCTCAAATTTCTAATTAGTAACGTTCTTGTAGGTGAAACAAAATTATATCTTTGGCTTGATATCACCATTGCTAATCGCATCGTAATGGGTGGGAAACCGCTAAGGAATCTTCTATGTTGCTATTACCCGAAAACTGAAGATATCAGGGACGATCTACGACCAATATCTGGTTGCTATGGTCAGACTTATAACATCGAACAAATCAATTCTAAACAAAATATTGATTTATTGGAAACAAATAGAACTAAAAAATGCACCTACAAACGGAACGAGAGTCCACAACCAGTTGAAATTGCGAATTTCAAACTAAACGGTACTCAGGTAAATTTTTTCCAAATATATGAACGAATTTTTCAAATCATTAATCCAACTTTTCAATCTTTAAATTTTTAGCTATGTGTGTTGCTATAACTCAATATTCCTACTTTTAAATAATAATGAGACAGCTCTTATATTATAAATTGCTTCACACGAATATTGTGCTGAAGTTTTGGTTTACATTGAGCTAAGGAATGCGTCAATTTGAAGTAGATCAAGTGGATTTTGCTTCAAATTGACATTCTTTGTATTTATTTATATTAAATCTAAAAAGTTCAGAGTCAAATTTCATAATCCATCCAAAAGTGATGATTTCAGCTATTGTCATTTTTGATCGATACCAAAGTACAAGTGCCCGTGCATATTCTTTGTAAATTTCGCAATTAAATTTCGAATTGAATATTTTCAGTATAATTGTTTCCGGAATTGCTTAATGTTCTTGCAAAGATGCAATATTCAAAACATAATACTTCATGCTTCTTTTTTCTATTTCTCTCTTGCTCTTATATTTCTTCTGAAAATTCGCCCTTTATTTTAATCAATTTCGAAAAATAAAAATCCAAAAAACGAAAGAAATTCGAAAATTTTTTTGAAAAGAGAGTCGTTTATGAAGCTTCTTGCCATGACTGAGAAATCGTACAATCATTGATACTTTCTTGCACTAACTATTTATTTACTTATATACAAGAATTAATTTTCATTGTTATTGAAAGAATCATTAACACCATCGGAAGTTAAATATATCGGTACATCGGTATCTGTCTGCTTGAATAAAATAGCAAATAGAAAACAACAAAATTCCTCACATTTATTGGCACACAATACTTTTCCTCTTCCTGCATTCTGTATTGATTTGAATCAGAATTATTTATTCATTTATATTGTTTTAGCAATGATAACGATTATTTTTCTCTTCGAAATAAATGCACTACCCGGCAATTTTTTCAAGATCAGATTAATTTATATGATTCTTTAAGTTTCTAACAGTTACATTTTCTATTTATAGCAGTTAGACAGTTACTTTCTGCAAATCGAAAATTTTGAAGTTCAGACCACGAAGAATCAGCATATTATCTTCTTATTTCACGTATTGAGGTCGAATCTTGTCCTTTTTTACAGAAGTGACTTCATTGGCTATTAGATTACAATATGTTAGTTTTAATTAACAATTCAATTCGTACTTTCACAATGATGCTTCATTTATATTTCTTCTATAACACTTCCGTCTGATATTTTTGATCCGGCCATTCGTATTATCACGTTTATGCCATAAATTGATATTTTATTGAGCATTGTTTCACTTAAAAATTACTAGAAAGAAGAATGCTTGGAAGAAGAGTATAAATTTAATTTTTTTTTCGAAAATCATCAAAAAATTTGTTATTTAATATGAGGGAAATGCTTCTTAAACGCAAATTATCGATTACTCATTTGTTAATCACATGACATTATAATAATAATGGTAATGACACTGATAATCAATTAAATAAATGATGTTGATGATTCTCGAATGCCGTGCATATTGAAACTTATTCCAAACTCCTCCGTCATGAATTTGTTTTTGAGAGATATTTCATCGACATTTTGATCATCTCGAGATCCTAATGCTCTCAGTCTAAATTATCTGTTGGATCATGCAGTCAATGCTTTTACTATAAAAATTTCTATTTCTATTTTTCTATTTATGTAATTCTTTGGTGCCAGTAAGATGTTGTACATCATTCTGCAACTACACGTCTAATTGAAAGCGTACTACTGTAGCACCCTCCCTTGCATGACTCTTTCGATATGATGAAGAAGTTCATTTTCAGGTTTGAAATTAAGTTAATAGGCACAATTTCTCGTCTTTTCTATCTCTTTATTTTTGCAAATAAGGGCTTGATATCAATATCGTGATGATAGCTGTTATAATAACCATTATTGTAATATTTGTTACTATTATTATTATTGTTTTATTCGCTTTCATTGCCATTGTAGTCGGAATCATTCGTTTTAAAATGTCATTGTTGTCAATATTGCAGCTAAAATTTCGGTAAGTTTTATAAGTGTAATTGCACTAATCAAAATCGAATCTACATTTCTTGTCAAAATGGCAGCAATTTCAACAAACTTTAGTGTAAAATGTCTGACCCCTCTTCCTGTTCATACCTCATCAGATGCAACAGGTAATCAGGAGAGAGCAGGAAAAGCGGACTGCATGGAAAAAAATGTGTGTGTATGTGTGTTTTGTGTGTGTAATTCTTTTAAAAATCTTTTATTAAATTGGACAATTTTTTGTTCTTTCAAACATGACAAATTGATTCATTTCTTTTTTATTACATCCTTCTTCCACCTTTTGTCGAGTAATTCCTTAATTTCGACATAATTTCTCACAATTTCAAACATATTAAGTTGGCCCTATTTGTAATTTACCTAGAGTGTCATCAAACTAGTCATCTTTCAAAATATCATTTTACTAATTCTAATCCTTCTAGTGCACTTACCCTTTCTCTGCTAAAACAACTGACAAAATAAATCTGCTTGATTATCTTCACAACATCAGAAATTTTCATGCCCTCAGATATTTGGCCGAACCAGCTTCGCAAAATTCTATTTACTATTTCATTACAGCTATAGAAATGATTAACATTCAGCTACTCTCTCTATGCTTTGGAGTTTTTGCCATCGAAGAAGATAATTTAAGTGATATGTAATTGATAACTATTGTGTTACAAGAACTTTCTATATCAGAAATAGCTATCAATAAACAATGGCAGCAGTATGCACAAGATTATCAGTATTCGTATGGTAATATCGCTGCCGAATCTTCCAATACAACATTAAAATTTTCATTTTTTTTTTTAAATTATTTATTGTCTGAATTTTTAATCGATCAAGAAGAATAATAATATAAAATGATTCCAATTTGTGAAGGGACAGTGAGTGAAGTTATTTTATCGCTGAAGCTTATCTCGTCTTAGTTTCAAGAGAAAATAGCCGCGAGCTGTTTCTCCCTGTTTTCTACTTTAAATTTTACCACAGTTCCTACAGATCAATTGTTGATTATCATTGACCATTGATTGATGACCATTAGTGATCATTTTTGGGAAATTTTCATCGCCATTTTTTTTTTTCTTTTGTTGTGATAAGGAAATCCATATAGGAAATGTACTTTTTATCGCATATTTCACGTTTTTAATCATACTTCTGTGTTTCGAAGTAATATGATGGAATATTGGAGAAACGTAGCAATATGAGGAATGAATAAAAAGTTTCAATCTCATCAATAGAATAAATCTGAAGCAGTTACTTAATTAGAATTAAGACTAAGTTTGATTTCATTAGAGAAAGATCGATCTCAACTAATCCTTCCATACGCAACCATTTAACATTAACCATGGCAAGTGCATTTCTGCTAAAGTTTATTTATTTTTTGTCAAAATGGCGAACATTCTTTAGAGCAAAAAAAAAGAAACTTCCAAGAGTCAGTCTGTATAAAATCAAACTTTGGCGATGAATCGATCGTCCCTCAACAACATAACTTTTTCTTCTTGACAAAGTTGATGACAGTATCGATACAGTCTATTCATAATCTTATTTTTCTGTTTTCTTCCAAGGAAATGCCAGCAAAATTTGAATTGATGTGTCGTGCTGCTGAAGCGACAATGGTAGCTCATTACTGGCGATACTGTCGTCATCTTGATCGTTGTCATTGACGCCGCTTTCTTATATTGAATCGAAGGTTACAACATCTGCTCATTTCCTCTTCGACAGCTTCTGCTCAATGTACTATTCACCATTTCCAATTTTTTTCTTTTTTTTTCCTGTTGAAGGATAACTATAGAGATATTTAAATTTGCCTACTTTCTAATCCTTCGTCCTCCATAGCTGCAGTAGTATGGCAGGGAGATTCGTTTACAACGATTTTCAAAAGTTCAATTTCAAAGTTTTCATCATATATTTGAGTTAAAAATTCCGGAAACAAATAAAAATCCAATAGGTACACCTGAAAAGCACGAAATTATAGCGTTACCAATTATATATTAGCATCAGATCTTGGCTCATCAGTTCTAAGATTAATCGATTAGACTATTTTTTTCAATATTGAATGAATAGATTGCCTCAATTGATCAAACAACTTTCTAGTTACTCATCGATGTACTTGGGTTTAATTTCAGGTCGACCTGCCGATCTCGTAACAGTCACATCTTTTAGACGATAATTTCTATTCATATAATGTTGTGATTAATCATATCACTCTAACAACTTTTAAGAAATGAAATTAGAATGAAACGTAAACTCTCTTTAGATCATCACTAAATTAATTTGTTCACAAGTTTCGAATTTCATTTGTTTTTCTTTTCTTTTTTTTTTTGAATTCTAAATATATAACTATCTGAGTTAGTGTTTATTTATGAAATGAAGTCAACATATTGGATCATATTTTCTGTGGAATATAGGAACTTTGAGCATTAAAAACTTGTTTACCGCATACTTTAGATTCAAAATTCATTTTATTTCAGACAGTTCCCATTTTTGACATATGGCATGTTTTTATGCATACGTTTTGGAATGCAACAACAGTCCTTTACTAGCCGTTCCATAAACATTTCCGAATCATTCCTATAAATTTACTTTTATTGATTTTTGATAAATTCATAATTCTTTCAATTCTTTACTTTATGAAATTAAACGATGAAGTTAATGTCTAAAAAATTTTTTAAAAACTATGAAATAAAATAATTCGTTTGTTTGAAATCAAAATTACTCCCATCAATTTGTCACATCTTGATTTCGACATTTTATCGATTTTTGTATACATTTATATTCTGTTCCCCAAATAAACCACTCATCATTTGTTGATATCTTTTCAAAAATATACGAAAGTTAGTATCAGAAAGAAATATATCTGACTGTTGACATCAAGCAATCCTAAAAATCTGAAGAGCGAATGATTAGTTATGAAAATATTTTCGTTTGATCGATTATCTGTTATTTTAACACCGCTTATCTCACCTCTCATCAATACCAATCACTAGTAAAGAACTTGTTTTATTCATTTGCTCTGAGATTTAGAGACAGCTATTAGTGGATAGCAATATTACTTGCCCTGTCCATCTTGATTGCAAGCTGTTCTGTTCTCTGCATGCATTGAACTTATCAATCACTACTATCAGTGATTAGTTGTCTCTAAATTAGAATCATTTATCTTTTAAATCGCAAATCTTTTATCTTCCATCATATCTCCCTTTCCTAGCACATACTAAATCAACAAATACTAAGTCGGATCTTACACAGTATTTCCTACTAATAATTAATAATATTTATGAGTGATGATAAGATTTCTATCAGTATCAGTGATTAGAGCTAGCTTGAACAGAATACAGCAATAACGATAGTGATGTTTACGATGAAAGCAATGATGATAAAATTAATGATATAGGATGACACTTCTATTACAGATTCAAGACCAATAATTGATTGAAATTCAAAATTCTCATCCGAAGAATAACATCCAAAAGAATTTACAATGTGTAAAATAAAGTTTTCTCCTCTGTGCTTGTCTTTCTTTCGTCTTATCTCATTTTTTGCTTCTTCAGTCTCATCTTTTAGTCATCCATCTTTCAGACTGAAATAACTTTTTAAGCCTCAAAACGGAGATCCAAAAACAAACAAGCAAAAGTCATTAATTCCTATTCAGCTAAAAATGCAAAACATTCCATAAATTGTGTTGATAATAATTATGAAAAATTATATTAATTATGATGGGAATGAAATGATATCGTTAAGGATATCGACTAATTGGCTTTCTTCGATAAGCTTTCTTTTCATTCCACTTAATAAGTTAAATAAGCGTTTTTCATGAGAAATTAATCTTTTGAAGGATTCTCCTCTTTTGCGATATTTCTACAAAAGCGAAGAATTCGGTCCTCATTTAATCTCAATATTCGCATAAGCCATAATATTAACACTCCTCAACGTCAGAACTTTTTTTGCTTAATTAAACAAAGTTTTGGGTTTACGGTTAGCCTTTCGAAAAGAGTATGTAGCATGGTTGTAGCTTAAACAGGAACCACTGTTTGCATATTTTGTAATAGTTTGTTCGCAAACGACTGAGAAGACTGTTTAAATTTGCCATTACCACTTAAATAATTCATCGTGTAAGTATGGTGCATTGTGAATTGTTAAAAAAGAAAAATTCAAAGAACTAAGGTATAAAAAAATCTTGTAAATTTCAATAAATAAAAAATTAAGAAAAATCTTCAAATAGCAAAACTAAAAGATGTCTGTTAGTTTCGGTCTATTTTTTAAAAAATACTGTATAATAATTGATACAGTTTTTGATACCTTTAATACTATTACTGGAATTGAAATCTTCATTACTGCACATAGAAAAAGCTCTAATAACCGATAGTGCGTTTTATACCCACTAAAAATAATTTAGAAAATTAAAAACCATTAATCAGTCTTTTATTATTCATTTTTTCTACCAATAATTTACCAATAGTTCGCGAAAAATATACCAATGAGCATTTAATTTAGGTCACTGGAATGCGTAAATCAAAGCAGTCTATAAGTACTGATTCGTTTTTCTAATTAAGTTATGTATTACTTATGTCAAGCTCAGCATTTTTGCAACAAGTGGTTGTAATTTTTATTCAGAATTGTATATTTCGCTATCATTTGATTTTGCATATCGATTGATTGATTTGATTTTTCATATGCATAATAAATCAATATAATTTCCAATTAAATTTTGAGATATCATTTTTTCTCTCTAGTGATGTATTAAAACGAATATTATTTTTCACTATTTTAAAGAGTTGGTAAAGTTCAAATGAAGAGAAAGTTTCGTTCGGAGAAAAGTGGATGAAATTGTCAAGTTCAAATTTTCACATCCATACTAATCATTTATTTATCAGATTTCATTACTATTTTTATTATTCTGAAACAATTCATTTATCATCTGCTAAATAAATTAAATTATCTTTTGTATATCTAAAGGTATCCAGAAGCTCTTTTCGCACTTTTTTTTATCAAAAAAGAATCAAGAATGAGAATTCAGTTCTTTATAATCCTCAAATCTTTTTGCATAAATTAAATTCAAAAGTTTATTGATTCCTGTTTCGGAACAAATTCGGCAAATTTTCGTAACCACCTCAGCATCTTGACATGAAGTCATATCTTGTTTCACAAAATCATTTTATAAGCACTTTTAAATCTCAGATTTGAAAATTTCAAATTTATTTCCAACTAACTGTCTGAAGTCCTCTAGCTAATCTGTATGCATAAAAAATCCGCTCATTTAATCTGTCACAGGTGCAAGAAACAAAAAAAAGCAGATATGTCCATATAAAAAACACTCGCCTATTCGAATGCAATGTTGTTTCGAAATTTCAAATCAATCGATGAGGAATTTCGTGTCAAAAGCCACAACGAACATTTACATTTTTATTGATATGGATTTCGCTAATTTATACTTGTTACAATGCTTCGTTTTTTATCTGTTAATTGCTTTATCGAGAGATTACAGGAGCAAGTAAATAGTATGATAATGTTAGCAGCGATTCATCCCTACAGCAAAAACAACAGCAAAAGCGGCAATACTTCAGATGCTGATAAACATACCATGAAAATCATCGATGTCACTGATCAGGTCTTCACAGTTTTTTATAGCTTCTTTCGGATCCTTCTGAACTATTCCGATCTCTGCACTCATTCAGATTTGGTTGCAATCGATCTTGATTAATTTATCTTTCAGTTTAATCAATTCATTTGTCATTATTAAAACATTTTAAAGCACTCTTGAAACTCATTGAACAATAATCGTATCAAATGTTCAGTGATTTCACTTGGACATCAGGACGAGAAGAATGATTTAATGAGTAAAACATCAAGTAAATTGAAAAAGTCCTATTGTAGTATTTGGAAGAGAAGGATGACGAAGTTCAAGAGGGTAGTCTGATTGAATATTGTCGTATAAATCATCAAGAGAATGCGAAACGTCAGCCACAAATATGCTTGGCCGACAAAATTATCAAAATTACTCCCTTAGAATACGAGAATTTCGACAAGACGGTATGCCACCATATCATTTCAATACTGAAAGATTAGACTGAAAAAACGAATAGTGAATCATTGCCTTTTATGCAAATTTGATGATTTCAATTAGACTGTAATCACCTGCAATAATCGATTGATAGTTTTTTGCTTGCTTTATTGAAATAGTAAGATTAACTTGCAAATAGCATGTCTTTTTCTGCCACTCTGACAAAATTCTCATAACTCTCACTGAATATTACTTGCAGAAATTCATGAGTAAATTTCTAATATATAGAGTATCGTCATTCTTCGATATTATCACAGTGTAATTCGCAAACATCGAATTAATGAAATAATACTTAGAATTGCTTCATATGTTCATTAAATTCTTTACTTCTAAGAAGTTCAGCTTTAGTTGTCAAAAAAGCAATGTCTTAAATTCATTCATAAGATATATGAATCTTTGATAATTGATAAGAATTAGTGAAGTTAGTGAGAGCTAATCATTACTTTGAGTATTACCTCTATGCTTACCTTTTCAAATATTTTGTTATTTGGTATTCCAACGTCGACAATTCGGGTAAAATTTGTTCCGGGAATAATTGTTAGGGAAATGAAAAGATTGTCTTTGGTTGAAATTAAATGAAATGTCGAGTTGGAATACTAAGTAGTAAAACTATTAGTACTGGAGGAGCAACTTGTCACTTAAATAATGTTTTATTTTTCTTTTGAGTTCCAGCTCTCAAAATAGCATTTTACAAGTGGCTAACTATAATTAAAATCCGATTTGCTCTTTTTTTCATAATTAATAATGTTGTTTTTATAGAGCAATTTTTGTTTCCGTAATTTCACTCTTCAAAGATGTATTTTGACGTAATGACAAAGGTGGCTGCTTATTATCGACTAATGAAAAATTCGTTTCCTTGTTTTGATCATGATTTGCTGATACATCTAGCTTGCATAATTGATGCGATAGTTGTAATAAATCTTGGCTCAACAGATAATCTTCTTAGATTTCGTGAGACTACTGCCAGTATCTCAGATTTTTTGGCAACTAATCTAGAGCATAGAACAAACAAACAATGCAATCATTATTAGTCTGTATTCTAGATTTTTAATTTACAAAAATTATTGCTTTCTTATAACTAATTCGAATCGTCAAGATCATCAAACTGCACAATATTTCATCCCAAGGTAATTAACTTGATTGCGTGCCTGGACGAGACTCCGCAAAATTAGAAAAAATTACTATTATGTCGTTTTATCATATTTCTTTTTCAATTTCGGAAAATCCAAAGCTATTAGGATTTATCAAATTCGAGAAAACATTCAAAAGAGCCGAAAAAGCCATCTCTTAAGAGAAGAAAAAATATTTCGTTTGCTTCATTCATTTTCGCTATAATTGACACATTAAATGATTCTCATTGACGAAATCTCTCCCATAATTATTGAGAAAGTTTTGTGAATCATCTATTGCTGCTTATGATGAAGTCATTAATTTCCAGCCTTAATCACAACTACACCAAGCTTAGGGTTTTTTGGTTGAAGGTAAAAACAAAACTGAAACAAAAGTTGAAGCAAGAAAATTGGAGCCTGGGGAATAAAAAAAAAATCTAGCATAACAATTAAGCCTCGAAAAGGCAGGATTTGTTGAGTCTTTTGAGTGCAAACTTATAGATAGTGTCACTTGTCATCTGTTTTACGATGAAAAAAATAATGAATCGAAATGTCACTACTACAGTACTATTGTTATAGTGTCCTTTGTCTTCATGCCTACTTCATAATAACATGCGGCTGTCCCGATTTCTCTCCTCAACAAATATCTTTTAAATTATTCATTTCTCTTTGTTCTGTGGACAAAGCTCACTGTTGAATGAATGACCTGCTCGCATCGATTCATCATTATCCTTTGCTTCATTTATCGATGGTAGCATCGATTCTTAGTTTTGCAAACCGAAGGATGAAAGAAGGATTACCATATTTACATGCAAGGACTTAGCAGTGGATTTCATGGGATTTTTCATTTTCCTTGATTTCTAGGATATGCCTTATCCTTTTAGAACATACAAGTATCAGTATCTGAAATGAATTGATATCTGATATAGCATGCATTCAATGTCTTCATGCAACTTGTTGCTGGAAGACGAATAGAAGAGTTCAAGAAAATATCTTCACTTCCTCGAATTTATTTTTGAATGCCCTGATTCATCAACCTTTTGCAGAACAATCATAATAAATTTTTCATCTTCTTGAACTCTTCGAAAATTTTTGAATTGAAGATTTGTGAGAAATTCTAAATTTGGTATGAATCATGCTTTTTGAATAAAAATGCACAAGCAAAAGTCCAGCATACAAGCATTTTTCCGGATGTTTATGTTCAACATTAAATTTTCTTGCGGTTGCTTTTGAAAATGATTTCATTTCTCTTCTTTATCATGTCTCATGGGATTCCAACTTGAATTTGGAAAAAACTTTTTGAAGAATTTGTTGGTGGAATGATACACACGTACTCTAACAGTTTGTCAAATTTCAAATTAATCAAATTTCTCTTTTCGTGAATAGGAAGAAATGATAGAGAAGCTGACTTCACCTACAAATTGATGAAAAGACTGGACTGGGACAGGATAAATTAGTTTTATTAAGATGTCTTTGTTTGAAAATTCAATTTCAAAACATTGTATAAATTGTTTCTCGCTGGTGAAAAGAATTTTACTCCATCTACAACTTAGTTATTCTTTCTCCAGTAATCATCTTTAAGGAAAATTTCTTGAACAAACGAAATATTTAGTCGAGTTTTTAAATTTAAAATTCAAGAAATTTAATACGTAAAGTACCACCTTTTAAAACAGATCGTGATCAGACATCGGATCAATCTTCCTTCTCCTGATTTTCGATTTGAAATAATAGATTACTAAGATGGAGCTTATGTACAAGAGCATTTGTCTGGTGTTTTGAACTAACATTGGTTCACTGATAAACTTGATTTTAAACTAATGAATAATTTGCTAATGAACTTAGTTCAAAAGATAAAATAGCTTCAAGAGACTAAACACAGCAATATGATGATTAAGCAGAGAGGGAGAAAATATACTGTTGAAAAGATCAAAAATAGGATGACACCGTCAGACGACTCATAAATATTAAGTATGGGAAATGAAATAACAAAAGATGCCCTGAAATGAAATTAAGTGATTCTACTCCATTTTTAAGTTTTCATTTCCTTTTCTTTCATTTTCTTTTTTATTATCTTTGCAACTTACAGTCTATTCTTACAGTATGCAAATCTTTTTTTAAACTAACTTTCAGAAAGGGCGATTGTAGAAAAAAGCAATCTTTTGTGGACTTGTTACTGATTGTTCCAATAAGATATGTTGAACAAACTTAAAGTACCGAACAAAACATTTCTGCAAAACTTTTCCGACTCGTTTTTGCTTATCGGTTTCATTGAGGAAAATGCATAATTTCAATTCTAATCTTATTTTCAATCCCAATATTTTCTTTTCTTATTTTCAATTCTAATCTTACCATAAATTCTCGTTAGCTAATTGAAGAAAAAAGAAGCTAAGTTTGTAAATAAAAAATAGCATGTTTTGATTCAGGCCTTCTACTTCGGATAACTTTTAGAATTTAGCAGAGTCGAACTTCATTTGCAGTCATTTCTATCAAATCAGTTGATAGAGAGGTGTAATTATTGCATAATGAGAGTACTGAAAGAAAATAATATATGAGCTTCGTTTTCATCTTTTGATTTGGATCAATTCACAGCTCACGTTTATTGAATCTACCTTCAACAGGATGTATTAAAGAATAGAAGATTCTTGTCATTCCTTGTTTTTTCACTCAAATATCTTCAAATTCCTTACCATCACAGAAAAGACAAACAAAAGCAAATCTATCAGTCGATTATCAAAAAAAAGTTGCGATGAATGATGAGAGAATCAAATTTTGGATAAATGAAAAAGAAAATTCACAACATTTACATGCAAAAAGAAGAAATCGAAAGAAAGGAATAAAAAAGCAAACTCAATGGATTTGGCTTCTTTTCGGATTCACAATTCTCGTAGTTTTTTCCGATTAGAATCTGTCCATCCATCTATCTTCACATACTTTTTTTGAAAAGTATAATGATTATCTGTCATTGCCATATATGCTTTCCTATTATCATTAGCATTGTTATTATTCGTAAGAATGTTAATATCAGTGATACTCTCTCCTCTTCTTGAAGCCATGGATATCATTGTTGTTATCACTCTTTCAATCTATGCAAAAAAAATTTTTCCATTTCGATTTGGTATGAGAACAAAAAAATCCAGAAATCATCACATAACTTTACGTTTCCTACTTGATTTGAAACATTTTGTTGATTCTGAAAATATTGGTGAACAATGATAAATTATGAAATAGCACGGACACAAAAAAGTACAAAGTGACCGACTAATTGGGAAGAAAAGGAGAAGATTGAAGATGCTATTTGATGGTCCAAAAAAAAAAAAAAAAAAAAAAGGGGATTAACGGAATGATATTTAAAGCAGAAAATGAAAAATACATACCAATTGATTGACATGGCAATGACAAACTTCCGTGTGACGAGAATCGCCTTTATGAACAACTGAAATATTCATGTTGCCAAATTATCTTCCAATTTCTTTTTCAATTCCTCAAAACTTTCTCCTCCATTTTTCCAACTTCTAAATTTTGTAAATTTTTGATTGCTAACAATAAATATTTTTTCAGCACATGTCTCCGAAACGTCACAACACGATGCGGAAAAGTGACTTCTGCAATGAGGATGTTGATTTGGGAAGTGTTTGTCTAACGTTGAATTGCAAATGCAGCGGTTTCAAGTCACATCCTTGGAGGTCAGTTGTTTATTTGTTTTCTTTTCGATTCATCAGAAAACTGTCCAATTTATTTTCCAGCCATACATTAGTTGTTTGTCCACGTTGGCTTCCTCAACGACTGGATGAATATAATCAATAATTAATTTTATAGTATATATTGTAATATAAAGTCGTTAAATAGCTTCATACTGGTTACTTTACCTGATTGCCTCAATGGTTATTTAATCTTCAATTTACCTTTGAATTTTGCATCAGTCATATTAGTTCTTTTTTTCATACTTTTTAACAGTCGAAAGTTTATTTCAGCGTTTAGTTCCTTGAATCGTTAAACCATTCCTTAAATATTGGTGACTTCAAAGTGGATATACTTAATTAATCTCGAAAACATTATGAAATTTATTTAGCTTTCTGCAATTTAAACTTGCGTACTGATTATTAACGAAATCTTTTCGCATTTATCAAAATCAATGTTTTACTATGAAGTCTTAATTGCGCTTCTATTTTAGAATTTTTATGAATGAAATATCGGTACACAACACATTTTATCATGATAAAGTAAATCAGTATCACTTGAAATTCAAATTTTAGAATGTAATACAAAATTCCAAACTTTTGGACGACAAATATAAATGAAAAATGAGGAAATGTTAACCAAGTGATTAGTTCTTAAGCTTGGCTTGAGTCAAAAAGAAGGGTGTAACTGTGCAAAATCAATGCCGTCATTGGAGCCAAGTCAATCAAAGTACCAAGAAAGCTATTCTTAGACTCTTTCCTTTTTTCCATTTCCCAAAATCTGTTCGCATAGACACATTACCACCAAAAAATAGTTGAAAGAGTACTATAAAGTGGAAAGATGAGCTTAATGAGTACAAAGAAACTTTTGAAATTTTCTATTATCAACTTTTTTTTTTTTACTTACAACAGAATATGTAAATTTATGTAAATGTTATTGCTTTCCATATTCTTTTGAAGTTTCCCAATACGCTTGCTATGATTTCATATATCTTCCAATCTGCAAGTCTTGGAATTTATATAAAGTTCTGACTATAAATTTAATATCTTGTTGTAAAGATTTGCTGGGATAGTTTTGTTCTTTCAAAAAACTTAAGATTAAATCGATTTTCACAAAATTCAGTTAAAAGCTGAGAGATGAGAGCTCGTGCAATCTTTAAAGACTATAGAGAAAATTGTTTTGTTGCTATGGAAAAAATTTAATTAATATTTTCACACATCTTTGTTACTTCTTGAGAAATCATTATCTTGAAATTATGTATGACAATTTATGATTTGCTTAGAAGTAAACAAGCTATATGTTTGCAAATCGAGAATGCGGAATTGTTTCGAATCTGTTTGCTAATACAAGATCAGGTATTCGGATAGTTTATGCTTGATTGCCTCATACACGATAATTTCGAGATTTGTTTATGCATAAACATTCGCCAAATTTTGATTCCTTAATGCTCTTTCTATCCAGAGCAGTGATTCGAAATCAGATATTTCGTTTTCTCTTCCCATTTTGAACAATTTCCGAGAAATATAGAATTTAAAATTTTCTGCATATTCATGCTGATAATAATATTATTTTGATATCGAATAAAAAATATTTCACACCCAAAGGATCTGCATCCTTCTTTTGCTTATCAATTCTCTTCTTCTTATCGGAATCATTTGATAATAAATGTTATACTTTTCTCTTAGGATTGACAAATGAACGGAATGCTATTTTGACTGTTAAATATTTCGTTATATATAGTTATGCCGCGGAAATTTTGAATTATTTATCAGTAAGATGAATAGATCGCTAACGTGACTTCAGTTCTTCCATTAAATATCTTAATTTTTTTACCGCTATTAATTACTGCAATCAGTGAAGTTTATGGAGAAAATTTTTATTTGAAAACAAGTGGACATTCGAAAGTGAAATTGAAGCGAAAAAACGCACCCTAATTTCCGGATTTGTAAATACTTCCACATTTACTTTTTCTTTTTCAAATAAATTTTGTGGCTTTAAAATTCACACATTTAAGGCATTAATTCAAAAGTTAATTTCCAACTACATTAAATATAAATATCGAGGAGAAGCTCTAATTATCATTCATCAAATTATTCCATTTCTGTTTAAACGTTTCTAAAGTTTCAGAATAAAAAAAAATCGATTAAAATATGAAATAATGGAAGGGAAATGAGAAGCAGTTCTTAATATCAGGATGTTAAGGGAATGCTCCTCTCATTTTTCTAAATTTTAATTTGAATTGAAATTGCGATTTAGAAAGATTTCTAGACCTTAACGATTCTTCTTTGTTCTAAGGTATTATGTCTACTTTTTCTTTAGTTTGGCATTTTTAGAAGTCTTAAATGCTGCAATTTAGCAACTCTTCAATTACAATAGAGTTTTAGCTTAAATGCCAAGAAATTTGCCAACTTTTTCATTCTCTAACTTTGCAAATCAACATCTTAAATGATTCTAAGCGTATCTCCAGCTTGAAAACCTCGAAGTCCAAGTAAAATAATGACGACATAAGTACTGAAGACTGATCCAGTCTCAGAGATAGTCATCTGTTGATTTCAGGAAAGGATTACGGAAGTCCAAGGGATGCTAGACCGATAGCAGAGAGAAGAGCCTGGAAATTAGCATACTTTTTGTCATCGCAAGACTGCAATTGATTTAACGCTTCATTGCACATGCATTGTGTGCCAAGCTCTCTTTAGACTTTTTTCTTTTAATGTCCTCAAAACTGCAAATTTTGGCTGATTCATTCATCATAAATATGCATGCATGTTGACATGCTAACATGCATAACATACGCGCAAAGACAATCGAGATTTCAGGCTTCATTTGGTTGAAAACTTATGAGGCGAAAATGTTTGGAAGTCCCAGGCAAAATTGAATACTGCTTTTGTCCAAGAGAAGCAATCCAGCTGTATGGGAGATGAATTTTTAACACTCATTTCCATCTTTTCCTCTTTCTGCCCTAAGACTAATGGAATTCAGAATTTATTTTTGGTCTTTATCATCAACAAACTCTGACTGATATCATTGCTACTCTGGATCATTGCAATTACCATGTTAATCTTCCAAATTATTTCGACACTTTTAAGTATTCTGACTCTTTTCTTTTTTTGAAATTCCGATATACTGATTTTTGAATAACATTATCACGGAAATTAAACTCTAAATTATTTTTTAAAGAATTAACATTTCATAAGTGTGGTTGCTCGGATCTTGGTTTGACCTATAATTTACGTGCGAATTTATCTTTTTCCTTTTCTGATACTAAATAAATGCCAATTCTCGATCTCCCTCGAACGTTTACAACAACAAGGACAACATCTGGCTGATGTTTTCTCGATTTTTATTGTTTTCACAAACCGCAGCACTCGAAACACTACTTACAATTTTGCAACTGCCATCAAACATTAGGGCTTGAAATCGAATGCTTCGGCTACTATCACATCACAAATCCAGATGTTCTTCAAATTCATCGCATTATAATCCAATTTATTGTCGTCCGACAGACTTCATAACTTCATCCTCCAGAATTCACTTCTCTTCGCCTCGTAATCAGTGCTATTCACAGCTTGCCAAACGATGTTTTCCGATATTGCTAAGTATGTTTGCTTTATCCTTTTTCATCATCATCATGTTTAGCAAATCTTTCATTACATTCTCACTTTGCAAAGTTTTGCCGAAGATTCTGGAATAAATTTCCCAGTTGAATAAATTTTCTTTTTTTCCCATCAAAAGTCATTATTCATCATCAAAGCTATGGTGATTACAGTAGTGCTGCTGAAATATAATTGGAACTTTTTAGAAATCTTCAATTCTCTTCTAAATTTAGTTCTTTTCACTGTTGAAACTATTGGCTTGCGCAAATTTAATCAGCAAAGAGAATTTTTGAATTAATTGAAACTTTTTGAAAAAAAAAGATAATATGACAGTGCTGAATGACAATGAAACAAAATGATCCATTTTAATAGCCGCAGCTAGCATGGCTCATTATTTCTGGCCAACTATATGGACGGGATGTATTCCAAAGACTGAATTATCACTTAAAGCTATGTATGATTGATTTCCATCTGTACTTATGATATCAGTGGAAAACTGATTTTGAAGTTTAGTGCTAGCTAGTCCCACATTTACGTTCACTTTAGTTCTTGCAAAAATTTATTAATCTTTTATTTCTACTGTAAATCTGAAAAAAAAAAAAATTCGAGTATTTTCAAGAATTTAACATTTCTCTTACATCTCATCTTTCAATTTAAATGAAATCAATTGGACAGTTTTGAATAAATTCAAGGATTTTTCAACTTGTAATTTTAACCTACAATTATTTCTAAGCTTGGTTTTTTTTCTCAAAATGTTTCGAAAAATATCTATTTCATGGAAAACTTTAACGGATTACAATATGCTAACTTGTGCTCTAAAATTTATCGATTACAGCTCGATTTAAGCGGGTCAGATAATCTCATTTATTATGTCCAGGAGTTTCGCCATTTGACAATTATTTCTGATTAACACTAATTTATTAATCAGTTTATTTGCTTGTTAAGAATTGCAGAAGAAATGTTTTTAAAGAGTTATTTTATATAATTTTGCAAAACATGGAAAAAGATTTATAGTAGTCCGTTTCTCGGTCATTGAAGTAACCATGTTTAAAAAAGCATGAAAATTTATGTTTATTTCGAGATAAAGGAATCATGTTGGAAAGCAAATGATCTGAAAAATTCTAATGATTATTCCAGTTCTTCTGGAGCTAAAATGTAAAGCTTATGCCGATAGCTATGCACAAGTTGGTTTATAAACTTCAATTCCAAATAAATTTTGCTAAGACTGGATTGGCTCACATACTCGTTTAACATTTGCTTTTTAGTTTTCTACTTCCAGTCTTTTGATTTGTCTTTGATTTCAAATGTTTTGAAAATAATGAATCAAATAAGCGGAATTTTTTTATGGCAAAATTTTTACCAAATTGTTGGAATCTATTTAGAATTTTTAATTTATGCATTCAGTAAACGTTTCTTACAACCTTCCCTTGAACTCAAAAATTTATGCATTTTACTCACAAAATATTTTAAATGATCTTCTGATTAAGTCGTGGGTTTTAAATTTAATATTAATAAGTAGACGGATAGCTATCCAGATTTATCGTATTCCAAAGTTAATTGCATAAAATATACATCTTATTTTTCGTTATGATAATAAATAAATTGTTTTATATTCAGAATGGTTCATTGATTTCGCCAAAATTACTAGAATTGTTTTCATTCAGATCTCTCAATTTTTTTTTTTTTATTAAATTGTAAATAAAATTTTACAGCCTTTATTCAGAAATCGAATTTCCAAAAAAAAAAAAAAAAAGATCATCAAAAGAAGGGAAAAGATAAATTTTAAATTTTATAATTGCCTTCAAAAATGTTAAAAATATTGTAAATGTTTTTGCTGTAACCACTGCCCAAAAAAAATGATTGAATGAAAATTAAAATTTTTCACTATTTAATAGCAGCAATATAAAAGCATGAAATTTTAAATTTTTTAGATTAAATGATTTTGAAATTAGCTCTTTTAGGCTGCATCAACATTTTCAAATTGCAGAGTTTCATTTTTTTCACCAATTACATTTTTCGCAGAAAATTGAATTTTCAAGTGACATTGCTCTAAACATTATGAAAAGTTTCTTTTTTGAGAAAGTATTCTTTTTGCTACATCATGACCTCTCAAAGATGCAGTGGCATCTGTTTGACTTACATTTTCCAATTACTCGAAGGAATGAGCAATTTATTTTGACGATATTTTCATTTTTAAACATAATGAAGAATGAGTAACAAAAAGAATGCTAACTCATTTTTCCAGAAAAGTTTGCGTTCATTGTAAATGCGATCGCATTGATCACGAAGCAACTTCACATAATCGCAAGCTCACTGCCTCTGAACGTATCGGAATCTTGCCATCACGTATGATACTTTTTTTTTTCTTTTTGGCCAGAAACAATATTACTTATTGTAATGATTTTACAATAAATGATATTATTTATGGCCAAAATGTTTTTTTTTTTTTTTTGATTAGAAGACCCAAGAAGTTTGGGTGTTTTCTGTTTTCGCCATCATTTTATATCTTTTTTTTGTCATTAGAGACATGAAATAATTTCTCAAGACAACGAGAAAAAGAAGAAATTTCATGATATACATGAATAAATTTTCCAATCTTTTTAAATTCTAATTCCATTGTGTGGGAAGACAGATACAAGAAGGATTATAATTTACTCACAAGTTGAAATAGTTATGAATTTTCAATTATTGAAGAGCTTAGTGCTATTCGTCATAGATGATTACATTAATATACACATATGTTTCATTATTAAGCTATCTTAATTTAATTTAAAAAAGCTGTTTTATGCTGTTATTTTGTGTGCTAATATTCAAAAAGTTAAAGTTATTCAATTTATTTTCCATAAATGTTGTTTTAACTTACTTGATGATCCTAATCCTTATCATATTCATCTTAAATGTTATCACTAATTCATTTTATCACTGTGATTCTGTGAGATATAGAATGATTCCAAAAGTTTATACACCTTCATTTGCTCCAAATATTTTAATCCACAACAAAATAATTTACTATCACTTCTTATTTGGCAAAATGCTTCTATCATTATTGATGTTAAAATTTTAGTTGAAATGTTATCAACCGCAACAGCGCAAACTACTCGCCCTACTGATGCACCTGGTTCTACAGGTCATGGTTATTCATGGGTACCACCAGGACTTACTCGTGTCAAGGTTCACGTTGAAAGTTCATTTCACTTCTCTGAAAATGATGATTATAAATGTGCGCTATAGATTTTCTGAAAACCTGAATTATAAGGCCGAGGAGGAAGAATTTTCGTAACGATAAAGCAATCAATCTTCATGGTCTTTTTATTTTTTGAGGTGGAAGAATATATGGCACAACTACCAAATCATGTTGTTCCACGGATGAATAGTAGTGGTGAAAAGTTTCGTGAAAGGCAGCTCATGTTGCAGGTTAATCATTCTCGCTTTTATTCGATTCTGAGAATCCTTGACCCCTGTTGGATCATGCAAGATGTACTTGAATCCTTGATCTACTTTGATCACGCAAGGTTGCAAATATTTGAAATGTCACCCAATGCGGATAAGTGATTCATTATTTCAGTTACCACGACAGGACCTATCGTTGGCATATTGCAAGCATCTTTCAAATAGCGTCGAAAGGAAACTTTATGAAGAATTTATCAATGCACGAAATGAAATTGCCTTAGATATTGGCTTCGTTTGTCCTGTCCTGCCAAAACAAATGGTCTTTTCTTTATTAATTAATTCATTAATATGCAAAAACCCGAGCATGCAAGAAATATTTTGCATTCTAGATAAGGTCTGATAAGTGCACATTTTTCTATATTTCCTTTGCCTTGCAATATTTTGATGCTTTGTTTGCTCATTGCTGAGTTATTTGAAATTTCAATTCAAAGCAACGATTTCTCATTTCGAAAAAATTTAAAGAAATCAACGGAAATAGTGATTGGCATTCTCTTTGCTGAAACGCGCAAATGTTCAAATATTTGCGATAAATAATTAAAACTTAAGGAAGTATTATGCAATCTTCATTTCTCTAATGAATGATGGAAGGAGAGATGCATGCCCTAGTGAACTTTTCAAAACTCCCGTTTTACTGTATATCGGTCAAAGATGTGCTTCCATCCGTACTTCACAAAACGAACTAGTTTTCACGAATCCAATAATCGACTCTCGTTCTCATCAATCCTCGTTTTATTCCAAATATTTCAATCTTTGTTTTCCGTACTTTATCGAGTTCATTGTCTTTCAAATTCAAGGATGCAAAAAATTGCCAAGATTCCAAAATTAATCAATTAAGCCCATGTCGTAAGTTAAATATGCTTATGTTCTTCCATCCTTGTTTCTTCTAAGATTTACAGGAAATTGGTAGAATTTTTTAAAATTTAAAGGAGTGTAAGAAGTGTCGTGGGGTATTGGAGAGGAATGAAATGGCTGTAATAGCGCCAAAACTGGGTGAAAACAGCGGTTGGCATCCGGCTTGCTTTACGTGTGCCACGTGTGAGCAGGTATTGAGATCTTTTGTATCACAATTGGAATTTTTCAAGTTCATTAATCGCTCTATTTTATCGATAATTATATTTATCACCACTTTCTTATCTTTATAATTTCAGCTTTTGATCGATTTGACATACTGCGTCAAGGACGGTATTATCTATTGTGAACGACATTACGCTGAACTTCATAAACCGAGATGTTACTCCTGCGATGAGGTATCTTTTCCTTAATGATCAATTTTAAACTTTTTGAAATTAGATCAGTTTGCTTTCAGCATGAGATTTTTCATAGCACAGTTCGAATTTTTAAATCAGTCAATTTTATCAATGATTATATTTATTATTACTGTTCGAAGTTATTATTACTGTCTGAAAAATAAGACAAAAATTCTTGTAGTTGAAGCTGATGAGTTTAGCTTTACGTGAATTTTTTGGCTAAACATAATTACTCGAAAGCGAAAGGTCTTAGAATTTTAAAATAAAGGAAAGATAGAAGAAAGGATTTGTTTTAAATGACCAATTATATTAAATTATAAAATATGTCAAAAAATGGTAATAATTATGGTTTAGTGAAAATGACTATCTCTGTTTGTCATGCGATAAAAGTTTAAAGTTTCCAGATGACTAAATCTTCTATGTTTTGTGTAATTTATTGCTTGCGAATTTCTGCTTCTGATAATTTTTTGCAGAAAATCAAAATTTTTGGTAAAAAATCAATTTTTCTGGATAATATAGAAAAGATGTGCTTGGTTTTTGATATTGGAATAAATGATGAGATAATGTTGTTGATATAAGAAAAAGTATTGCCTTGTCAATATTTTAGAAGGCGACTTGTCTTCATCATAAACTTGACATCTTTCTTCTCTTAGATGTTAGAAAATCGACATTTTTGACATAAACTATGCATTTTCGAGCCTTTTTTTTATGTTTCCAACTTTTTTTGAGCATTTGGATTTTAATTATTCAATTGCTTAATTTCATGACAAGAAATTTTGATATAATTTTCAGTTTCACGGTCAGATTTTTGACTTATTTCGGTGGAAATTGATTAACTTTCGAAATTTCAAATAATATCGACTTTGGTGTTTGGATTGCATTTACTTCTTACCTTGTAATCTTGCCCTCTTTCTGGTGAAGTGATGAGAAAGAAGGATTCATTAATATTAGACTAGAATTATCTTCTTCATCATCGTTCTAATTGCTGCGTTTAATTTGCAAGAGTGCTCCCAAGCACACAGTAAAATTTAACTTTAGTTGCTATCCAAGTAATTACTTGGCTTTGAACAGAAAGCCAACAATGAAGGGGGATTGCTTGGCTGAGTGACGCGATTGGCCTCAGTATTGGCTGATTACTTTTATTGCGTCTGTGTGCGATATGCTATTATAATCCTTTCCATTACTCTGGATAAATGTTGGATATAGTGGTACATTTGCTTGAAACTATCGTTAAAATCAAGCTTTGTCCTCTCCCTCCTTCTCCATAAGTTTCTTGGCTTCTTCGCTGCTCCCTTCAAGGTTTAGCGATGATGGAATATGCCTTTATCATAATTGTCTTTTTATTCTGGCCATCAAGCACTTTTGTTTTTCTTTTGATTTATCCTTTATAGCAAGCAGTATTCGAAGAAACTGGATTGAGCCAAGCGCTTCTGCTTGACAGATTTAGTTAGTTAGGTCTTGTCTTTATTTTCAAATTTCTTTCTTAGCTTCCCTTCAGCTCCTCTCTTTCCTGACGTTAACCATTCATATTATCTTCAGTTTATCTTATCATTTTTTATTTTAATGCCTTTAATCTTTAACGTCCTGAAAAAAAAAAGTCAAAATTTTGGATCAAATCTGTTTACATAAACTAATTCCAATGAATAACAAATTCACCATTCTGCAGAAATATTTGCAGTTTTCATTAACTTTCTTGAATTCACTGATAACGTCAATGTTGTTTGTTTAAGATAGATTTTGATCAACGCTCCAATCATACGTTTCTTAATGGAAGAAAATATTTTCTCAACTCATTTTATAGATTTTTTATTTTTATTTTTCGCTTTTCCATGATTTCATTGTTTAAAAAAAAAGTAAAAAGTAATTAGTCCTTAGCAATGCGATATTCCCATTCTCGAAAAAATTGAGTTGTTTCGAAATTGAATTGGATTAAAATGCGATTCATCCAATTTACTCGGCTAGGAAAATATTCTGACATCAATCCTTAACATCCATTTCAGACATTAATTGAGTTTTTGTGTATTCTACTAATCAATTTAAATTAGTGCCATCTTTTCTAGCATTAATAGTAAAAATAAATCATTGTGAAGAATAGAGCTTCTGTCCAATTCAAGGAATCTTGCAATAAATTAGTCACATGTTAGCTTTTATCCTGGCTTTTTAATCTTTTTAACCGAATTCAAAATTTCATTTATATATCTATTATTTAGATTAATTTTTGATCTCTGTCATTCGGTTTCAATAAAAGGTTACATTTTGTTTTGTGACTGTTAAAATGAAAAATGAAGCATATGGAAGGGATGTTCCTAAGCTTCGAATTATCTGTTGCGTCTTCGATCTCATATGAGAATTTTTCAGCAAATTTTCATTTTGTTAAAATTTTCGAAGTAACAATCAGTCTCGATCTCAGTATTGAACTAGCTTAGTGCTTTCCTACACATTTAAATGGAAAGCTCGAATGATTCATCAATGAATTAATTCACTAATTCAAATTTATTTATCCTGGAATTACTATGTCTTTCACAATTTTTTTTTATCATATGTAGTGATCGAGTAAAAAATGAAACAAATCCTTTATACTGAAGCATTCTATATTGGATGACACTGCTCCTACGGCGCTACCATATTGACTGATCGGATCTATAGAAAGCTCAAAGTTGTTAATTTGCAAGATAATTTTTTCCTATTTCTTCAGGATGATCTTTTTGTTACTCTTTCATAATTTGAAATATCTAAAATCATTCCCAAATGGAAAATTTCTAGAATAAACCAACAGTAGAAAGCGAATGATTCTATCGAATATCCTTGATGCAAAGTCTATTCTTGTTACTGGCTCATACGTAATAATCAAGAGTGTGAACTTTGAACTGTTGTTGTTGGACAAAGAAATAGAAAAATGAGATTCTGTGCATAATTCAAAACTGTTTAAGTATTTAATTATGTTAAGTCTTCCAGGTACCAATGGTACTAAGTTTAGAATACATCTGAAGATTTTATACTGCATCCTTGTTTGCAATACACAATGATTGATAATCATTCTCAAAAATTCTGAAAAAAAAACTGCAAAGTTTAAGATACTAGGAGAGCTAAACATTAACATATTAGAAGTTCGCACGACATACTAATAATTTGGAACCTATTAGCATAAAATTGGAAATTATTCAGAGCTGTTCAAATTAACTGAAACTAAATTATATGCTTTTGTTTGTTTTTTTCTTTTTTTCTCTGAAAATTTGGACAATTTCAAAAAATATAAATATAAAACGAGGATTTATTCTTCATATTTAACTTGCTGAAGCTTGAATAATTAATCAAAGATCAGACTAATTTACATGATCGAGTCTTGACTAATTGATCAAATCGGTTGATCGAGAGAAGAGATACGTATGGATGCGTGTACGTGCATGCTTGCATGCATGTTTGTATTTAAAAGTACAGCGAAAGGATGGAAGTTTTGGACTGAAAGTTTATTTAAAGATTGCCCACACAAAGATAAGAGCCAAGAAGAAGAAGCAGGGAGGAAGCAGGATGAAAGTTAGGAGGAAGTGGAATATCCTCCCTCCCTTTATCCTTCATCATCATCTATTCCTCCCATTTCAATCGTACTGTTTTCGATTTGGAATGGATGGACGGATGTCGGATTATCTCTTCCTTTCATCCTATCATCTATCATTTATCAGACTGATAACTAATTGATTAGCTTAAAACGAAGCAAAGCTCGCTCTTTTACCGCATTACGATCCAATCATTTCCTATCTTAATCCTCCTGCTTATCATCTTTCCTAGAAAATCAGAAATTTTCATGGAAATGAGAAGAATGGAACCAGAATGAGTAATCCATCCCTCAATTTATCAATTCGCTTCTTCTTCTTTCATCTTACTGTTCGGATAACTGGATGTTGTTGGTCTTGGTGTAATATTGTTTAGAATGATTTGATTGATTGAGTTAATGAATTGCCGTTCCGTTCGATATTTTTGCTTCTTTGCTCTTTGCAACCACATTTTTATCCGATCTTTTTTGAAGCTAAAAGTAATAGAATGAGGAATGAAAGAAACGTCAAGAGTGATGGTTAATTCCCATTATTACACACATTTAATGTAATTAACGTGGAAAAACGTTTCCTCGGATAGATAGGAACTGCACGTATCACGCAAATATGCCACGGGATAAAAAGCACTTTAGCGATGATGGATGCTGTTCGAATGCTTTTTTAGATCAAAAGATGGATTAGAGGGATGGTTGGATAGAATGATCTTTCCTTCCGTAGCACACATATTCTTTCATTTTCATACTCGATTCTATTTATTTTATGGCATAAAACGTATGTTTCAGATTAATATTCAATCTGTCTACTATTTTTTTAGTTTTGTAAACTAAAATTTTTAAGCTTTTTGGTTCTTTTTCCAGATTTGTTTGAAAATTTTGTAAAAAAAAAATGGGTCAGACAAAACATCGCATCGAACAAACACAATTTTTCATTGTTTGCAAAATTTTTGGAACAGAATCAATTTCACTTTTTTTTTTTTTTTTTTTTGTACAGATCATGGCCCGTTATGGATCCTTTACGTTATGGTCCTGTTCGGCAATCGTCATGTCAACCAGCTAAAACCTCTCATTTATAGTTGTTTCAAGTTTGGGACCTCAAATTGCATCAGATCTCACCAGAAACTTTAATGAAAATCGCCAAATATGAATTTTTTGAATGAATTTATGTAGATTTCAATCTTGTGCAATTTAATTAAGTAGAATTTTCATGATCTCGAAATGCTGAAGAAATTATTCGAAGAAAAACTGAATTTAATATCAAAAATTTGCAAATCATTATTTAAAAAATACATGACGGTAAACCAAGCATGACGTTAAAATAATGGAAACCAATATCTCGTTGTTTGTTCCTTCACTTTTTTTCTCCTTTTAAGTAATGTACAGTATTAATCTATAATTTATGATGAAATTCTTGAATGCTCCAGATTTTGCTATAAAGTAGAAATTAGAATGGAAAAGATTGAGAAAATTTGTTCCCACAACAGAAATGTTTTCTGCGCTTCAGTAATTTCGCATAACTTTTTTTTGCTTAAAGTATAAATATGTTTATCTTTTTTTTACATGATTTTTTTTTATAACAAATAAGTAACAATATCCAGGACTTATTTATTCCGTTTTAAAATTTTAAGATTGCCCCTTACTAGACAGGTATGATTTTTTTTAAACATTTTTTTTTTCGTTTTGACTTTTTCCATTTTGCTTTTGCTCCATTTTCCATTTATCTTGCAGAAAATCCTTCTCTTCAGCCGACATTCACTTCAACAAAAGAAGTTTTTTCTTATCCGGATGATACACTGTCTGTCTTTAAGGTTCACTTCTCCAAAATTTCAGCAGCAGCAGCCAGTCTTTAACTTGAACTTGGATCCTACTACAGCTATTGTTGTTCTGATTCGACAGCTGAAGATTTTAAGAGTTTTTTCAAATTGATTATTTTAATTGATTAAATTTTTTTAAAAAATTTTTTTTCTAATTTCAATCTGAAGTTAAAAATAGAAATCAATTTCACCAACAAGTAAATGGTCAGAGGTAAAATAAACATCTTTTTCTTTTCTTTCCGTTCGGTAAAATCTCCAATTTTATTTCATTTGTTATTGATGCGACGCATTACTTTTTTTTTAACTAACTAAATGGTGGCAGTTTGGTTGATATACGAATAGAGTTTCAGAAGAAATTGATTTCGTGCAGTTTCGTTCTCGATCTCTAATATCATTATCGCAGTCAATTTCCAACAAATTTCTCTTTTTCATCCAAGTTACTATGAATAATTTAATTGTAAGATACTGATATCAAAGGGAAAAGAGAAAGAGAGAAATCGCTTTTAATCAATCATTCCATGGAAAAAGTTTGGAATAGAAAAATTCCTGTGGGAAATACAAAGCTGATATTATAGTTCATGAAAGTGATATGATATCATTGACACTGGGATTGTAAATATATTCCTTCGTCATCAATCACTGAAAAGTACCAATTTTCCTGAAGTTTTATAATTCATTCCATTATTAGCAATCATATTTCTGTGTTGTTGGTACTAATATCGACAGATGGAATCGATTATTCGCTTAGAAAATATATGCTTCGAATTTTACTCCCGGAATTGACTATCGTTTTAAGGTCAACTAAGATGATTAAGATGATTACGAAGAAATGAATAGAGTGGTGGAAAAGATAAAGCAAAAGAACTGAAAGCACAAGAGAGACGACGAAAGATCATTGATCTTGGTTCCAAATTTAAATTACTACTTGAGAATTAATCCCGTAATTTATAATCTCTTATCATATGATTATTTCCATATTACTAGCATCTCGATGTTAGTTTTCTATTTTCGATGTTCCTCAAAGAGACAAGTGTTTTTTTAAAAAGATATTTTGATAAATTTGATCATTAGGCGAGTCAACAAATGGATAGCGTTTGAAACGAGGTTCATTTCTTTTCTCTCAGTTCGCCTTTTTCATTTTTTACATCTATCTATAAAGCAAACCTACTTACGTTTTGCGTATTAACCTGTGAATATTGATTTCTTCAGATTCCAAGTAATTATTCTGCTTTCTCCATCTTCTCCCGCTCAGTTGATAAATGGCACTTGCACCATTCGCTTTCGCGGCTATTCATTTCTTGTCTGAGCGATTCATGAATCGTTTTTACGGCCTGAATTTGAATTCCATTTCCTTCTTTCCTCCTCTTCGTGGCTCCAATTTTTCATCTGTTTTGCTTGAGGTAATTCAGCGCTCGAAATGAGTTAGCAAGTTCATTCTATTCATTGTTCATTATAAAGTTGGAATTTTTTTGGCGAGGAGCTCAAGTATCAGACATCTTTTTCATCTCATCTTTTTCTGAATCGTTATCATTGTATAATTTAACATTCATTTTATCTGTGCTATAGCAAATGTAACAAACCCAACATCTGTCAGATCGTAAAATTATAAATTATTTTAAAAAACATATGAAAAAGCTACAGCTCGACAAATGATTGAAAGAGCCTTCGCAGTTCTTTTCTAAAAATGCGCTAAATCTCGAAGTATTAACCCAAATGATTAAAAACATGTTTTGGCGATTATTATATCAGAAGCCTTGTTCAATTGAAATTGAATGGAACAAGTTGAACTTAAAGAGTTAAATTTGGATCAGATAGTTTCTTTTATGCATGATAATTCCTTTATCTAATATTTAATAAAATGATTCAATGTTTAAATTGTAATTACTAAGTAAATGAATCGAATTTAATAGGCTAGTTGAACTTTTGTTTCAACACAGAGAATTTTTTAGATCACTTTTTTCTACGCTGATTTTGTTGTGATACTTCTGGTTCTTTTTTTTTTCCTCTTATAATTACATAAGATGTCCATTTTCCCTTTTTTTTTGTTTTCAAATTAAGCAAAGAATATTGTTAATAATTTATTAATATCATAATAATTTATTAATATCACAAAGTATGAAATGGATCAAGGAAATTGCTGGGGCTGTTGCTCAAATTTGCTGCTATTTAAATCTCAGGTTGGAGATTCGAGACTCCAAACATTCTTCCTTCATTTAATGACCCGTAAAAAATATATCGAAAGAAAACTTTTTTTAAAATCTTTTCCTGAACCCAGTATCTTGTTCTGTTTCGGATGAAATTGTTTGGGACATTTATTTTTTGATTGATTTTATTATTTTGTTTACTGACAAAGAGATTATGTCCAATTAAGATTACCAATTATTTATGTATTTTATTGATTAACTCATTTAATTATACCAGTTAGAACTGATTTAAACTTCATGTATATCCAGAATTCTAGCCAAAGATTTCTTTTTTTCTTCTGCATTTTGCTTATCATTTTTGTGATCTGAGCAACTTATATTGTTTGTATGAGGATCCGATAATCTGATCTAATTTACCAATTTTTTGAGTTTCAAATCCTGTATGGACTTTCCGGATGATACCAAAACTACGTTCTGATACAGATACTCGATAAAACATTCATCTATTTGGTCAGTAGTCACTGAGTTATTTGTTCACCTTTGCAGTTAATATTTGCCGGTGAATATACGAAAGCTATGAATAAGGACTGGCACAGTGATCACTTTTGTTGCTGGCAATGTGACAGTACTCTTACTGGTCAACGGTACATTCTCCGAGACGACCATCCGTACTGTATCAAGTGCTATGAAGAAATCTTCGCCAATACTTGTGATGAATGCGCCAAACCAATCGGCATCGATTCCAAAGTAATTCGATGCTTTATGTTGATGATTTATTTTATTGAGTAGCATAGAAGATCATTCATTGATTTCATCCTATGACAGATATTAATCCTGATCATAATAAAATTTAGGATCTGTCATACAGAGATAAACACTGGCACGAAGATTGTTTCTTATGTAATATGTGTAAAATTTCACTCGTTGATAAGCCGTTTGGAAGTAAAAATGATCGAATTTTCTGTTCCAATTGTTACGATCAAGCATTTGCGACACGTTGTGATGGTTGTGGTGAAATATTTCGTGCCGGTACGTATTCTTCTTCATATCATTTAAATCCAAGGATGGCGATAATCGTGCAGTTTAGCTACTGAATATTCGTTAAGTCTCAACTTTTGACTTTGTTTAGACTCGTATTGATAACTTTGTAGTAACATTGACAGTATTGTAAAAATGACTAACAGTCATTGTAAATAGACGAAATAATATAATAACATTTAGTAATTTGTTGCTGGATCATCTCTCAAAGTGATATTATCACTGTGATAATGAAAATACGGTGCTGTAGTGCGAAGATGCTTTTCTTTCTCTTATAGGCATGAAAAAAATGGAATATAAAGGTAAGCAATGGCATGATAAATGTTTTTGCTGTGCACTATGCAAAACAGCAATCGGTACTAAAAGCTTCATACCTAAGAACGATGAAGTTTACTGTGCATCTTGCTATGAGGAAAAATTCGCAACAAGGTGTTGTAAATGTAAAAAGGTATGCAAATCCTTTGTATGCATTCTTCTATTAATCGTTAATCTTGAATTTCATTTCACTAAATCAGGGCATTTGAATAGTATGGGAATAATTTTGGACATTTAAGAAAGGTTGAAAGATTTTTTACTTTTTTTTCGCTGACAAATAATGATGCTTGCAATGGTAGCAAAAGATTTATTTCAAAATCAATGTTACTAGCAAGCAAGTGAACGCATCAATTTCAGGTAATAAGCACCGGTGGTGTAACATACAAAAACGAACCATGGCATCGGGAATGCTTCTGTTGTACAAATTGTAATACATCATTAGCTGGTCAAAGATTCACATCCAAGGACGAGAAACCATACTGTGCTAATTGTTACGGTGAACTATTCGCGAAACGATGCAATGCTTGCATTAAACCAATTACAGGTGCTGCTCGTTTTTCCTCCGATTATAATTAACTCTATATTAGCTCTCCTCATACCAGTCCTTACTGCCTTATTCGTTTATCTGCGTGAATATTTTTTCTCCCTTTTAAAATCTTCGCATTCTTTAATCATTATTTCTTCTCCTGAACATTCAGCCGCTTTTTCATCAAAACATTGCTTACCAAAATATTCTATAGATATTTTTGTTTGCTTGTTTGCTTATTTATATTTAAATTTCGATTGTTGAGAATTCTCACCAGAAATCCCTGCTCTTGTTCATTTCTTGAAATTTTTCTGATGATGAATGAAGAGATGAGTGAGGAGAGAAGAAGGCAGTAATGAGAAAGGAAGAATGATCAATTCTTGATACGGAAATATTTCATAAATTGAATTTAATTCAGGAATTGGAGGTGCTAAATTTATTTCATTCGAAGATCGACACTGGCATAACGATTGCTTTATCTGTGCTCAGTGTTCAACATCACTAGTCGGAAAAGGTTTTATAACAGATGCCGCCGATATTCTTTGCCCGGAATGTGCTAAAGCCAGGTTGATGGCTGCTAATTCATGATTGATGCTAAAATCGATGCACTGTTTTCTTTTGGAGCAGTAATAAATCACACTTGTATACTTTTTTTCTACGTTTCCGTCGAGTTAAAATTTTTGATATTAGATGAGAAAAAATCATACGCTAATTTTTTGACTACTGTTTAGAGATAGATTAAAAATTTTAGCGGAAAAATCTTAGTAGAATACAGAAGACTAGTTCACAACCCTGCAAATCAAGGAGAGATGGACCTAACATACTATTAGCTTCCACCTATTGACATTTATAGTTCCTTGAGTTTCGGTTAACTTTTATTTCTTTAAATTTCAAAAGAATTTGAGAATTGCATGAGACTTAGAAATTCCCAGAAATATTGAAATATACGTCAGAACTGTAAAATCTTTTTTTCAAAAAGTATTAAAGGATGAACTTGGAATTCCTGTTTACTGTGTTTGTCAGTGATTTTAATAAGTGTTTCTTATGTATTTCCTCAAGTGATTGAATAAATCAGTATGTTTTCTTTCTTATAAACGCACAGTTGAGAAAAATTGTTTATTGAGAAAGCGCTATAGCTTTCTCACATTTCATAAAAATCTTTATGGCTCATTTGTGAAGTACAAAGCGGTATCTGGATGGCATGCTTGTTAAACATTAAAGAATGTGAGTCTATAACCTTAACTGTGTGACATTATTCGAGATTGTATATTTCTGAATGTTACTGAATTCTCTTAAAGTGTTATATTTCTTTTAAAAAATCGAATGCTTCTTTTTCTTTATGATAGACTTTCTTTGTGGAAGTGTCACTTATCAAGGATTACATGCCGAGTGGGAAGAATCTTTGAGATTCCAGACGTATAAATATTTGACTGATTGATAGATCAGATTTCTTGCATTCCATAACTTTAAACATCGATGGCTCACCCATATTTTTTAATTGCTACAACCATAGACATTTTCCTAAGTCCGAATTCTTTGCAAGCATATAATTTGATTGAGAAACTATATCCTTCGATGACTGTCAGATTTTGCAACAAGATTTCTTGAATATTTCAAGAATCAGAGGATTTAAATTAATTAAAATTTAGGACGAAATTTGGGAGATCTTCAAAAAAAACCTGCTTCGGTGAAGTAGTGATACAATTTATTTTTTTATGTAACTTGATTACATTAATTTGTATATGCATGAAATATGGTGTACTGAGCTATGTTTTCAATTCTTTAAAAAGTCAGCACTCATATAAATTAGCAAAGTGAAACGATTTTCCTCATTCCTTTGCAACACTTATTATCCAATTTTTGTCAGTGAAAACAGGAGGAACTATTATTAACAGTATGAAAAAAGAAAACCAAGAAAAATTGGTCAACCAAACTACTCATAATTTGATGTCAAATCGATACGATCAAAAAAGGGCACAGCCATAAGTTATATCTTGAGACATAAACGGCGGCTTAATTGATCTCACTGGTTTGGTATCAATCGCTAGTCTTTCTAAGACTTTTAAGAAAAGATAATACCTTGTTCTTCGTCTGAGCATAATTTGTTCACACAGTTGTTAAGATGAAGAATGAAATTACTATCAGAAGATCTGCTCCTAATTTCGATACAACATTCAATGTGCGAAAAGCAAGCGTATGTTCACCATTACTGATCAAGGAAATGAAAACTTTTCTTGCTAAAATTTCTCCGCCGGTTTCATTTATGAATTAAACAATGGGATAATTCGCTTAAGTAAAAATGAATTTTGAAATTATTGCCTTTAATAACACATCCAAAATCAAAAAAAAAAAGACGACACAATTAATCATACGCATAAGTTCTAGACCGATCATCGAATTCTTCATCACCAGTAATTTCTTTCTGTTTCCTCACCAGTTTCTCCCTTTCCTGCTTTAAAGTTTCCTCTAATTTGGCTTTTTTTTCATTCAGAGTTTTCAAGCGATGTATAACTCGTTGTTCATTTTTGATTTGTGTCTTTTTCTTCAATTTTCTGAAAAATGGAAAAAATTTATCAAAAATGGTGCAAAACTGATTTAAGTCTGTTCATCTCAAATGAGTAGACCGAATTCATAACAGAAGTTATTTTTATGCTAATAGCATAATGGAGTAAAAGTAACTTTTTTTTCGGCAATTCTTTTCTTAACTGAATCAGTTCTCTGGGAGATTTGGTGATGTAGGCATGATAAAGAACTTCGCCCTCATCAACACCTTCTTCAATTTTCATTAATTGCAGCGTCAGCCGAGGACCAAGCTCATAAAGTCTGAAAGTACTTGATTCAAAATCCTTCTTTGTGTTTATATTTCAATATTGTAAGATGAACTAAAATGCAAGAAGTGGAAAATTAAATAAATTTTAATGACTATTAAATAATGAAAAACTATTAAATAATTATGAAAACTAACTACCTTATATTTGTTTTCTGTCCCTCCAAACATCCTCTTGTTGTTAGTTGTTGCGGTAATTCGACTTCCTTCTGTTCAAATTCATACTCACTTTCGCTCATTTGACCAGGGCTTAAAAAGGACAATTTTTGATCTCAGAATCTTAGCTACATCTTCAAAAATTTTCAAATGTTTTTGATAAATGTCTTCAATTTCAAATGAAATTTTTTTTCTCTAAAAACACACTTTAGGAAGTAATCTTCGATATTCTTGTATTTTGATAAGTCCGGAACCTTGCTTTGAATCAATTTTTTGGTCGACTTGCTGAGTCCTGCAGGAACTGCTTTGATTGCACTAAAAAAGAAAAAAAAAAAATCTTAAAATGATTTCTTAGAAAGTGGGCTGATTAGAAATGGAATGAAGCATACTAATGTCTCAGTTGGAGAGTGTTATCAGTGATATTGTAGTTGATCAGTACACAACGTCGAATAGTAGACAAATCCACCTAAATGAAAAGAAACTTTATATCCTAAATATTTAATTGGCAAAAGAATACAAATCCCTATAAGCTTATTTATATGTAAATTTTTGAGACAGTGAAATCTCTAAATGATATTCTCATCAAACAAGTTTTAGCTCATTTTATATGAAGAAAAATCTGTTCTAAAGAATTTGGAGAACTTTTAAGAAATTCACAAAGAATTAATGCAGAACAGACCGTGTCAACATTTACTGTAGGAAACATATTTTGGAATATGGACTGTACCAGTTGCACATGTCGACCACAGTTTGAATTAAAACCGCTCATCACAACAAGCGGAGCAGAAATAAATAATCGTTGAAAATGCATTTTGCGTTTTGATGCCGAAATAATATGCCTTGCTAGTGTGTATTTTTTTACTACAATAAGGAGAATAGTAAAATTTTGAAATTTTCGCTATTCATAGAGCCTCTAAACAAAAAAAGATGGTAAACCGAATGAATTTCAACTGCTATCTAGAATCACTAGATTTGCAAAAATACAGGATGTGCTTTGATTATAGGTTTTTTTTCTTTTTTTTTTTTTAAAACACTTTTAGCTTTTAAGGATGCGAATGGATGATTAACGATATTTACGATAAAAGATTTCAAATTACGCAGATAATATCCATCCCAAAGTTTGCAAAATTGAACTGCAAGATTTTCTTGGGATTATGCTGATAAGATCCAGAAACAACAGGATTTTCCAAAAAAAGGATAACGGATGGTCAAATCATGTTGCTTTTCAACGACAAATGAACATGCATTAGTGAATAAATATTGGTGATAAACACTGTTTGGCAAAAAAATTGATTTTGAGAGAGATTAATTTTTACTTCGGAAACTCAATGTTGGCCCTTGAGGAGATCGAATAATTCTGAGTGTGATCGAATTTTCTCCGCGTGTCAATACAAGCAAATGTGTAACACCAAGAACTGCTCCGTTCACGATGAAATCTTTTAGATTATTCCGCTTCATTACCTAGAATATAAAAAAAAGAAAAATTTCTCAAAGTTAAAGCTAGAACATTACTTTCTGAGTCAGTTTAAATTTCAAATCAGATTTGATCATTTACTTTTTATGGCTGTGAAGCTATTTTCAATTTACTTAACAGCTTGATCCATTTTAAAATAATCAAAGTGGTATGTGGGACATCTCTTTTCGCTTATTTAAAACGTTTGAAGTAAGGAATTCTGTAAATGATAGTCACCATAATTGTTATTTTTATAGCACAATAATGAGCTTTCTACACTAGATTTCGAAATGCCATTCGTATTTGCCGTGTAAAAAAAAAAAAAAAAAAAAAAAAAAAAAAAAAAAAAGAAAACTTATTAAATAATCAGATAAGGAAACAAGCCCACTTTAAGTTTCGAAGCAGTGAAAGGTTCCATGATGACACGCATATCCTGTTCCAGAGAGCGTACAAATTGCCCAACTTTTCCACGATGAATGACGATGGAGTGAGGTTCTTTCAACAGTTTCCGTTCTGCCTCTTCGCTTGACTTTTGTTTCATCATTTTCTCTTCATGTTTTTCGAAATCAATAATATTCTACAAGTTGAAATTAAATTAAATTATTGAGTTGATAGTTAACTTAACTTATTCACAAACACCTGTATCAATTACTCTATCAACAGAATCGCGAACATTCCAATTTTTTTCGTTTGCTGTTCCTCGTTGAGTGCTCCTGTACTGAGGCCTACTTCTTTTTTATTAGAAACAATAAATTTGATAAGGTATGCTACTAAAAACAGTGCAACAACTGCAAAAACAATAAAAATTGCCAAAGGAGCTACTGTGGTGATACCAGAACTAGAAATTGTTGTAGTGACACAAGGAGGATATTGACCAGCTGTAAAACTCAATGTAGATAATGCTAAAATGGTAGTTAAGGATTGAAATACAGTTAACTTAGTTTTGATAAATCCCCAATGATTTGTACTATCTTTTGACAGCGTAGCAGTGGATACATATATTTTCTCTTACAATTAACATAATGTTAATAATAACAAAACTATGATACCATTAGAAATGATTTGGCTCCATCTGCAGTATCATTACAAACGGGTATGTTTTTGGGAAAACAGAAAAAAAAATTTAATACAAAGGAAACCCCAATTCAAAAAGCTGATTAGAGACATGTTGTACTTTTTGTACTTCCCATACGGAGTTTCATCCTAGAAACTCCATTCTTTATCGGAAAGAAGACAAAATATTCTAGCGCATCAGAGGCACACTTTGATCTTTCAAAATAAAATAACGGCAAGGTAAATCAACTCGTAAAAAGCTCGTATTCATTATAATACATTCAAACTAAACTTACGGAACTTTTTTTCGCTTTTTTTGAAAATGGATGCTTCTTCTTGCTATATTGAGCAACAACACTGTCATTTCGCTTCCTCTTCATTATGTCGAACCTTCAATAAAGGCATTCCATAGTATAGTGCAAAGATTCCAAATCAGTCTGAGTAAAACTAAGAACCGACTCAAATTAACTACAAAACTATTCCTCAACTCGAACACCTCCATATCCTACCAATTCACATTATTCAATAAACTTCCCTTTGTGTTAGAATTCACACTGTTGCATGCTTCCTGCAAGTATTTCACGGCTGGCCGGGATCCTATAATGCGTAAATATGACATTTTCGTACACAATTATTTGTGGAATTAGTAGTTGTGGTTCGGGGTGTTTCCATAACTTGCGAATTTGGAAGAGGAGGGCACGTATTCTGGTCACTTGCGTACGTGGAACATATAGAACAGAACAGCTCTTGACCTACTTGCGTATGGCGTCAACCCTAAGTCCTAATTCAGTGCCTGAGATATAAAATGGGGTTATAAAACTGCCCCAAACACCCCTCCCTTCCTTTAAGCAATTTTAGACAGTCAGAGAGGAAGAGAGTGGGGCGGATTTGCTGCAGAGCAATTAATGCGGCCCAGCACACTCCCCGAGCCCTCTCTCGGAAGGTGTGCTGGGCCGCATTAACGTCTTCGTCATTTGAAGATTGTTTTATTTGGGCATGTTAATAAAGGAGTTCTATAATCGTTTTTTGTTTTTGTCAGCTGGGTGGATGACTTTGTATTTCATATCTGAGAGATGTCAAGGTTTTACTTGCAGAAACTTTGAGCAGACTCAGCATTGTATCTATTATATCGTATTTTATATCTTTTGTTTCAGGTAGAATCATGCAAACGACTAACAGCGCTAAGATGTTTCTAAATTTACGGCGGGTATTTGCAACGATGACATGTCAGATTCGACGGGAATCGAGTAAGTCGATCGGGCCAACAAGTCCGATGGCGCCGGTTGAGAAGGGAACCAGGCCAAAGGTTATTTTCGATCACTATGGTAAGCGGTTAGTAGTATAGTGTAGAGATTTAGAAGACCATTGTTTGCAGGGAATTTGGGGAATAATAGGCTCACCATGGCAAGATCCTTTGCCGAAAGGAGAAATGGCTGTGACACGTTTGGATGATCTAAATAATTTGATTCATCGGTGCTCTCTTTGGCCGATGACTTTTGGATTGGCTTGCTGTGCTGTCGAAATGATGCACTTCGCTGCTCCGCGTTATGATATGGATCGTTTTGGTGTTGTTTTTCGTGCATCTCCAAGACAGGTTTTGCGATTATCTCTATCTGTCGAGAATTCCTCTGTAGAATATTTATTTTCTAGAAAATTAGTGTTTCTGCAATTAATTGATAAATTCTTATTTTCAAATTTGTAGGAATTGTATGCGAATATGTTATTTGAATATGTCATAAATTCGAAGTTTCATATGAATTATACGTAGATTTCAAGCAAATATAGTGTTGTAGTTTTAGTAATTCAGTTATACTTTGAAAGTAATTCTTTTTTCAGGTAGATGTTATGATTGTCGCTGGAACAGTAACTAATAAAATGGCTCCTGCAGTTCGTCGTGTTTATGACCAGATGCCTGAGCCAAAATGGGTAATCAGTATGGGTTCATGTGCAAATGGTGGTGGTTATTATCATTATTCATATTCAGTATTGAAAGGTGTGGATCGGATTATTCCTGTGGATATCTATGTTCCTGGATGTCCACCATCAGCAGAGGCATTATTATATGGCGTTTTGCAGCTTCAAAAAAAGATTAAGCGAAAACGAGAAGGTTTAATGTGGCACAGAAGGTAGTTTTTGTGTACAAGCTTCCTGGATTTTTTCTGTCTTTTTCTGCGACTAAAAGCTTCGAAAATCCACAACTTTTTGAGATGAATTCAATGATTATATTAGCATATTAGTTTTGAATTCAGCTCTTTTTTGTCTATAAATTACTTCTGGTAATTCTTTATTAGATTGCGTTTTTCGTCTTTTTTTTTTTTTTTTAAATTGATTTATATGTTGAACTTGTTATATACAGAGGCACATTTCCATTCAGTTTTTTGGATATTGTCTTGCTTGTATTCAAGTTATCTGTATTCGTATTTGTACCTATTATTTTTAGGCATTAATTGACTTTTGGAAGTAGGAAGCTGATATACCCTTAGGGTTTTATTATGATTGTTCATATATTTGGATTGTTCTGGTTTTTGTAACATAGGTGTAAATAAATAAAATCTTGGTAAAACCGATGTTTATTTGATGAAAAAGGAAAGGTCGTTGACCTGTCGACTTGAATGTCCGCGATAACTGCAATCGATTCACTTGGGAACTATTATGAAGGCGAGGATGTTAGGATGTTGCGGAAATTAGTAAATGCTCCGTGACGCTTACTGTTTCCTCAGCCGAGATAATCGTTCGTTTTTTATTTCCATTTTTATGAATTTTCTTTTTAAATTTTCGAATTTTTGCATGATTGTTGTATACCGAACCAGTTCTGCTGCACATTACAAAGCCGTATAGATTCGGTGCTGACATTCGATTCTTTTTTTTTTTGAAAAAGTTCCAGTCTTTTCATCTACCTTATATTCATGCAGTGTTTTTATTCTATTTTAGAATGGCTTTGCAGTGCTATTTTTTATTAATGATCTACTGTTCTAATTTCTTTCCTCTTTAGATGTGCATTAGCTAGGAATGAAGCATGTTGAATAATTTTCTAATTTTTCGTTGGTTTCAATGAAATTACACTATTTAGTTCTCGGAATAATAAGTCTGGTTAAGTCTGATTAAGAATTAGAAGGGGACATCAATAATTTTTTATTTTCTTCTTCATTGTTCTTAATGAGGTCTTGAAGGACAATCTGGGGAGGCAAATTGAGGCGGCATATTGATATTTAGGTGTTAAAAGTAATAGTAATTTGATAGTCATATTGGTGAAAATAAACAGTGAATTTTCAAAAATATGCCACATTAAAAGTATTGATATGTGGAACTAGCTAATATTTCCATAATTACGAAATGTGTATATTGCTTGTAACTATGATTCATTTCTCTTTGGAAAAGTGTTTTGCATCTTATTTTTCTGCACAGAATATGCTATTCAGTTATCCTTATCGTTTAATCTTATAGACTAAATGAAGGATAAATTTAATTAGGAAATCAGTTTAAAGTGCATCTGGAAAGCGAATTCGATTTCTGTAAAGTGACTGCGGAAAGTTCTGCCAATTAATTAGTGGAAAAGGTGAGGTAGACGCATTGTTTCATGGATTCAGAGAAGCGTTTTTGATATTTTTTCCAGCTTAAGGACTTTGCGTCGATATTCAATGGATTATGGCCGCAGCCAATAGAGCTGAATTGGAAGCACTGGAGGTAAATTTGGAATGCTTTTTCCCACCTTTTTTTTTTATTTTGAAGAGGAATAAACACCAATTTCGGAACATATGAATTGAAGGTATGGTTTATTAGCATGATGTATCTATTTTAGGTGGTTTGTCATCTGCTTTGACCAGTAAGCCATCATTAAGAAGGCTGAAGGCTGAATGATTAAATGAAAGGAGGTGAAAAGTTAGGTAAATATCCTAAAACTCATGGGACATTATCCTCGTTGATGCTATTTATTAAATAGAAAGTTCAGTTAAAAAAATTTTATTGAATCTGATTATCATCACAAGCAGTACTCTTCGCTAAGATATGTGAGCGTCGAAAATGTGACGCATAAAAGAAAACTGAAATAGTGTATGGGGTGATCTCTTCATCAACACATATAGAGATATTTTTGTTCTTTCATTCAAACTGTTGTATACTACATGTAGTACAATGAAAGTGATGTCGAAGAGTCACGATCGTCATATGATCCTTGGCTTTTTCTTATGTTAAGATCATCGAATGAGATACTCACTTCAAATTACAAATTAAATTTGAGTCAAAGCTTGTACAGATCATGATTAAATCGTTTCTCGAAAGTGCGATTCCAAAAATTTTTTTTGAAAAAAAAAATCTGTTAAACATCATTTCTCCAACCAGTAGATGGAATAAGCTGAAAGTTACGGGAGCGGACATCGTAAGCTTTTATCAGGTCCTCAAACGTTTATGCCCAATCCTAGTATGACCGTTACTGTAGTTATGTCTCACTGACCGCACAGTTCTTGTAATTTTTGTGTTACTCATCACCTGCAGCAGCATAACATCAGTGGTCTGCATCCATGCGTTAAGAAATCCTGACCAGTTTTCTTTTCTTCAATTTATTTTTATTAGATTCGTTTTTTTTTTTATCTCTACGTGATTGTTCAAGTTTTGATCAAAACATAAAAAATAATGAGAGCTGGTCGTTATTCTCCGCGTACAATATGAAAAATTAGAAAATTTTTTTTCTTGATTGACTTAAATATTAAATTCCATCAACAGAATACTATGAATCATAGTCTTTCAAAGAGCATCTGAAGTAATTATATTTTATAAACGATCCCATTGTTAGGAAGCGGAAATTTGTAAGTATTGAAGTTTGAATAATTTTGTTAATTAACAAATTTAACAGGTTTTGACATTGTTTATAATTTTAAGCATAAACTGTATTATTTTAAATACTGTTTCAGGCATCACTGATCGCTGAACTCATTGTTATTGCAAATATGTCGTGGAAATTTGATTTTTTGAGAACTCTTCTTTTAGAAATTCTTCCCTAAATTTTATCTTTTATAGGCATCATTACAACAATTCCGTGTTAACGAACTTCATATTCTACTATCATCATTTAAGTGTCCAAAATTAGGCAAAAAGACAGAACTTGTACAACGGTAAGTTCTTTCTCAGCATAATATAAAATCTGGTAGTGATTGTATTGTAGAATGTATTAATTACTATGGAGTTTTCATTTGCTAACGCAGATTACTTATTGATTTGTTTTTTTTCAAGAGTACATTTTTTTTTTTTTCAAGAATTCATGAGCTTTCATCCTAGTAGTCAAAAATTCAATAAAGATGTATCTATTTGATCAAATACATTTCAGGTGCATTAATTTGTTGCAAAACGCTCGTAATCAGGCTGCAGTAATACAGAAAATTCGCGAAATTAGTTCCAGTCGGCGTTACAGTTCGTCAAGCGCACCTTCATTACCCATGTACAATCACATGGATGGTAATGGTGTCATGAACGGTTACAATCCTGTAATGACATTGTCATCGGCATTGATGCAACAACAATACATCAGTGCACACAATCCATTTTCATCACAAGTGGTTCAGACTAGAAGTCTAAACATTGCTGATTTACCATTTTATGATAAAGTTCGTTCCATGTCTTAACTTCTTAATTGGAATGTTTCCTGAATTTCTGTCAGATTAGCAGTATTTCGACTTTTTTCAAGCAGCTATTTTCTTCAGCAGCAAACACTACTTGAACTTTCTGAATTGCCGGCAAATATATCGGGTATCCGATCTACTTCTCGTTTGGCTTTTACATTTGCTATCCCACCGAATATTATGCCACATATTGTTTATAGGTTAGTTTAACGATTATTTTAAGCGAAAAGATGATTAAGTTTCGCTTATCCATATATTTTAATACATTTAATGCATTTTAAAGAAATGAATCTACAATTTTACCGCGTATTGAGCTACAACTACGATTCTTTCTATTGGATCATTCGATTGAGCAACACGATGATTTCCCACCTAATTGCAATGTGAAGATAGATGATGTTCCGGTCACTCTTCCGGTAAATGTGAAATCTGAGTTATCCAGCAGTTTTTTTTTTTTTTTTTTTTTTTTTTTTTTTTTTTTTTTTTTTTTTTTTTTTTTTTTTTGTAGAAATTGTCCTATAAATCTTAACATTTGCAAAGTAATAAATTGTAGAATTGATTCGACATTCATTTTGAAGTTTGAACCGTCACATTCTACTTTCTGTTTCACACATTTAACTTTTTTGTGCAGAATATTATTCCAACAAATAAACCGAATGCGGAACCGAAAAGGCCAAGTCGTCCGGTAAACATAACCCCATACTGTCAGCCACCACGAGATGTTTTGCGACCACATCGATTGGTGGTAGAATGGTCTGCAGATAAACGTTCTTGGGCAGTCGGCATTTATGTTGTAAAAAGACTTACTTCCGATATATTGCTGTAAGATTTTTGCTTTGCTATTTGCATATAATATTTGGGGAAAAAAAGTAAATTCTTTCATTGCAGATTAAATGTGTCAGGTTCCCCAAAAGTAAATGTTTTTATCATCTGATTTGAATGCTGCAAATGAGTTGATTTATTCTCAATACTTAGTAAATACTTGATAATTTAGGATGGAAGATTTATAATTTTCTCTGTTTTCAGTGAGCGTCTATTAGCCAATCTCGCTACTCGTCGTGATGCTGAAGAAACAAAACGTATGATTAGAAGTCGTTTATCTGGCGACGATGATGCTATACAAATGGAAACATTGAAGATATCTTTGTTGTGCCCTGTAAGTATATCTTTTTTCTCAACGGCTATTTGTTTATGAATTTATATAATGAGTCTGATCCATCGTCATTTGATAAGGTGTTTGAAATGCTCATCTCAAATCTCATTTCTTCCTCAAATCGCATTTTAAACTTTTCCCAGAGTCCTTCGATATACATTGTAAATACTCTAATTTCTTGCATAAGAACATAAGAGTTACTAACCAAAAAATACAGTAAGTATTAAAAAGCTTTCAGATTTTAAAAATGCTACAACATTCTATTTAAAGCTATTGAATATGACAGCAATATAGTAGTGTTTTTTTTTTTTTTATATGAAAAAAACAGGCAAATAATGAACATAGTCTCGTCTGCCATGAGTTTCAAATTACTTATAAGGGATTGTATTACAATTCTTTTAAGTCATTCTGGAAGATTTCTTTTTTTTCATTGCCCATCATTGTTAGATATTAATTATTCATATAGGTTGAAATTGTCTACCAAAAAAAGAAATGGATTGTTTTCAAATTTTTTGAAGCTTGGAAAAACGCGAATGCTGATACCGGTCAAGTCATATGATTGCACACACTTGCAATGTTTCGATTTATCAAATTTTTTGAAGATGAATGAAAAACGGCCTACTTGGAAATGTGCTGTTTGTAATAATGGTGCACCTTATAAGAAACTAATGATTGATGGGTATATTGCATTTTTATCAAACTATATTAGGTTAAGAGACTAAAAAAAAGTTTTTTTTTTCTAAATGAATTACTTACATTGTTGGGTTACTTGTTCTAGAAGCTTAATTTCAATTCATTTAAATAAGAAAAGTATAGATGATATTCTAATTTTAACTGTAACTTGCTTTATTTATTGTTTTCAGTTGAGGAATTTGATAAGGATTTTTAATATGGGATTGGAATTTGTGCAAGTTTCAGCTATTTCGAAAAAGTTCTGAAAGATACAACTTCGAACATCACAGAAGTTGAATTGTTGCATGATGGTGATTGGTGTCCAATTAATGAAGAAGATAAATCTGTTTCTGATAACGAAGAAGAAATAAGCTCTTCGAACGATTCAAAAAGTCACGCTCAAAGTGTTAAAAACAATGTATTAAATAATGGTAATCGAATGAATGCAGCTATGGATGATGATATCATAATTCTAGATAGTGACGACGATAATGAGGTTCTAATCTTTTTTTTTTTTCAGTTCCTAATAATTGAGAGTTCCTTTTGCATCTTTGTAACTCTTTAAAAATGAAGAATTCGCAACACCTAGCTCATCTCGATAATTATTTATATCATGATCTTAAAGCAAGTTAAGAAAATAGTGTGCTTGTTTTAATGAAATAAGTTTAGATGTTTGATTGCTATAAGTCTAACGTTTGTGTTTGGTTTCCCTCCTGTGTATAGTATTTCTGCCAAGATAAATTTTTATTTGTTTATTTTGCTTATTACTAGGAAAGCCTGATTGAACAAAATAAAGCATGATACTTCAAATTTTTTTAGGTTCTACAACAACTGTCGTCTCAAAATTCTATGAATAGAGCTCAAAAACGAAACATTACACCTTCAGTTGTATGCATTGATCTTGATGACAGTGATCCAGTGGACCTGTCACCGCATTCATACCAGGCATCTCGTATATCCTCTGCTCCTTTATCATTTAGTAATAGCACATCAATGATCACATCTACATCATCAGCATCAACAACTGGTACAGTGATAACAATTGGAGGTTCTACTCAGATTAGTGCCACTCGTCCTGTTATGCACTACTCACAACAGCAGCAGTCACCACATCCAAATCAGTCAATGCCATATTTTCCAAATCCTGCGGTATCGCTGGTACCACCACCTGATGCTGTAATAGCAGGTACTAATAATACTAATTACTTTCATTCTTTCGAACAGCCATATCCTTACTATCAACAAGACTTCAATACTCGTTTGATTGCTGAAGAATTACGACAGTTTATGGCCAATATTCAGCAATCAACAAGTGCACCTAATTTTCCTAGATATTCGTCATAATTGATTTGATGACTTGCTGTCTGGGTTGATTGAATCTGTTTTAATTTCTTGTGAATTTACTTGGAGATTTGTCTGCAGAATTATTTTCGAAATTTGCATGAACCTCTGCAGACCGAAATTAAGATTATAGATTTACTAATTTCGATCGGCAGAGGACAGCAGTTTCAATTTTTTACAGTTTCAATCTCTATTTTTATGTTTCAAATATGTTTTTAAGATTTTTAGAGCCTTTTTTGTTTTCGCGCCATAGTTTGCTACAGCTGTGTGATTTTCTTTGCCTAGAAGGAAATAGTTTCTGTGGATGTAGTTCTGAGTACTTTCATACTTTCCATTCTCTTCACTTTAATAAACGGAAGAATAAATCAGAGACAAGACTTGATTTTAGAAGAATCACGCTAATTGTTTTTGTCATGCTTACCGGTGATTCCATGTGAATAATATTTTTGAAAGTAAGTTTTATTTATACAGAGATTTAGAATTCATTATAATTTATGGGAATATTTTTATGATTCTCAGTAAGCTATTTCATAGAACTCATTTAAGCAATAAGCATGCAAGTTTTGGATGCAAACTACAACGAATTCTACTCATCTTCAGAATTTCAGAGATTCATTCCTACAAGGAAATCATTTGAATATATTGAATCTTTATTTAATATTCAGGTTCATTTCTGCACATATAGAGATCTACAGAGAAGAAAAGTCAAATGTAAAAATATATTTTAAAATGCTGTATGTTATCCTTGCTCTTCAAATGTAATCAAGTGTCAGTAGGAACGTAATTGTGATCGTGATAGCCAACATTACAGCTTCGGTATGGTGTTCATTTAGAAACACCATTCAAAAGCACACGATTATTGATTAATAGACTCTCGAAAAGGGACAAAGTTGAATTTTTTCCCAGATCTTTCATTTCGTTTATTTTAGCATGCAGGTTCCAAATATTATAATGATATCCTTGACGTTCTGTTACTGTGCTTGTTCTTGAAATTTATAATTAGCAATTGCTTTGTTGGAAATTTTGCGGACACAAATTGTATGAGGTGAAAATCGTGCCTAAACCATAGTTTTGTAGTTGATTAACGGATACTGGATCCGTTTAAAGTATATATAGAAACGAATCAAATTCGCACGAAAGATTTATCCAATGGCGTTTAAGAATAGGAAAATAGAAATGTCTGGGACAGCACTGTCAAATTCTTTTCAGCTTTGATTATGTCAGTGCATGCTTGTTCGAATATCATCTGCTTATATCGATCTATATGCGCTATTGTGAACATTTTATCTTGTTCAATTCATTTATCAGTTTTGTCATGAAAATTTGTGTCCGCAATGTCATCTGAAGGCAACATTTAAATATGCAGATCCAATTGAGAAAGTATTATTCAGAATATTCTAGTTTGATGAGTGATTCACATATCTGACTTCCTCCTTCAGAAGATATCTGCAATCGAACTGTTTTTATCCATTACTTATTTAAGTTCATAAGTTATGTGCAAGTTCATTAATTTTTTTTTGTGTACAAGTTCATTATGTGTAAGTTCACTAACTTTTTAAGAAAAAATCGAATAAAATAACTGATCCTCTCGATGACTAATAACTAATATAATGTTCCTTATTTAAAGTATGTATACATGAAAACTTACCTGATTTTTATTTGTTACAAAAGTAGATTAGGTGCATGATAATTAGGGCGAATTTTTGGTTAATATGCAAATATTCAGTACTTATTTGACAAACGTGAATCTCTTTATATATGCTGTGAGATTAATCAAACAATCAAAAAGTTTTTTTTTGATTTTTTCCAATAATGGAAAAAAGTTTTTGGTTATATTTGACTTTTATTAACTCAGTCTTTATCAGCCAAATGAAAAAATATAAGTCAAATATTCTTTTTTTGCTTTATTCTTACATTCTTTTCTCATTTTTGTGTCCAGTACTGAGAATTACAGTCTTTATATTTCCAAACTTTTTAAACATGTTTTACAAATATATAGATACATGGTGAATGCGGCACGATGAGGACGCATATACAATCACATTTGCGCTTTTCAAAATGCAAAGAAAGCAATATTGCGATTAACTTTTTCAATTACCGCCATAAGTTGACTTTTCAGCTTACTGTAGTATCTTAAAAGATGAATACTTAAATATAGGAATATTGCTGTAGGATATGGGGATATGGGGTATCTTGCATTTTCCTTCCTCAAGACTATTCAACATTACAAAGTAAAACATTAAATAAGTAGGAACAAAAAAATTGGATGGCTTATTGGATGTTGTAAATTATTTTCTAAAAGTCAAACAGTAAAATTTTTAGTGCCAGGCTTTTAGGGATATCTAAGAAAATTTGAACAATCTTTCGATGTCTTATAAGAATTTTAAAAAAATGAACAAATTAGAAAAAAGGCAACAACGATACATCGCTTTTTTTTGGTAATCGCTATTGCATGTCCCGTGATATTACATTGGCAGAATGACTAGGAAAATGGAAACACAATATATTACGATGACCTGTGTAAACTATATTTGCAGCAAAGAGATAATTCAAATAAAAAATAACGCTGTTTAATAAATCATATATGATTTTTCTAAAGGGAAATATAAATAATTAATTTTTTTAAATAAAAACCAGTCAATTTTGCTTCATCACAACATTTTATGCGATGCTACCAGGCTCAAGTTTATTGACCAGCTTGTGAAAGCAAATTAAGGCCTTTCTTGGCTATGAATGCACTGCCTGTCAAAACTTTCAATCGGAAGGAAAGGAGATATTCAACAATTACGGAAAACTTTCTTGGCCGTTTTTTTTTGCAACTTTTCTAAACGAATCTTTCCAATGAATAGTCTGGAAAAACTACTTGCAAGATGTTATTTCTAATAATTCTGCAGAGCAAAGATTTTTCATTATATTTGCAAAAACAGAAGATATTTCGAGCCAATAAATGCTAATTAGAGATTGGAATTAAAAAAATAAAATTCCAAGAAAATTAAAAAATCTGACACTTTAATTAGATAGATGTGTAATTCATAGTTTATTTTCTCTTCTTTCCTAACTTTTGAATATATTATGGGATAATAAATACCGCATGCAATGTCCGATAAGAATGAGGAATTCAGAAGATAGAATGGATTATTGAGATTCCGAATTTAAGCAGAAGAAGATTCTCTGTTGAAGGATATAATTTTATTAAAAAGTCTCAGAAAAGTGATGAGGAACTTCATACATAATTCTTCATGGTTCCTATAATTATCAGTAATTAGATCCTTCAGGATTGTATGAATGTAACTTTGCTATTTATACTGCTTTAAAATGTTTTAAAATATTTTTTTCTCTTTATCAATGGAAATGAAGAGAATTCGTTCTTAAAAACTATATATATATATAAACAAAAATCTGAGTGAGAAAGATAATTAGCGAAAAGATCTTTTATGAAGAAAAACATGAATTGCTCGCGGCCCGTTTAAAATGTATGAATTACAAAGACAGTCTGAGCGTAGAAAGTTGAATTAAGAAAACAATAGGCAAACTGTTCAAATCACCAGGATGACGATAAAGCACGTGTAAAAAAAGAATTATTTCAATTACAACAAAACTAGATAATACAATATTCAATATAGAATCAAATCGGTCTTTCTCAAAAACGAATCGCCCCAGCTGTTGAAACAGTTACATTTGAAATAATTACAAAGCAATGAAATAAATTCGGAACTTATGAACAGAAACTTGAAAATTATTTATTGGTTGGGCATATTTCAGCTACTTCAAAATTGTCGTGGATTCAGTTAGTGTTTTAACTTCTGAATTTTGGTACTCTATCTAAATATGATCGACTAAACAAAAATAACGAATTTGCATACGAAAGAAACTCTACCTATTAATATCCATTTTCCTTAAAAATAGGAAGAACCGAATGTTAGTTAAGATTTCTTGAAATGACAATTTCAACCAATCAATGGGATATGCATATACAAATATCATGTTATCGGCTGAGCCTGCCAACCGTCAATTCGTGTTCTTTTTTCTGGCGGTGAATTGGGCTCATCTTTGATGTAAGATTTTGGTTGCATGGCCAACCAAGAGGAGGTATTGAAACCTGCAACACTTAGATGCTGCTGCTGTTCCTGGTTCAAATTAGTTGAACAGGTTCGTGGACCTGTGCCTGAGGTCCGCCTCAAATCGGAAGATACAGAATGACTTCGAGTTACGACGGCAGTTTCAGAATGCGCAAGTTGTAGCTGCATATCACGCTGTGTTGGCTGAGTGATATTGATGTGCTGCTCGCAAGAAATTGGACTACCGACACAATTTCCACTATTACTGGCTGTTACAACGATCGCAGATCGTGGACTGGAGGAGCAATCGGTATAATTCAGGAATGAGCTTGTCGACGGGAAATTTAACTGATGCGTTTTAATTGGCTCCATTTGTTGTGATCGATTCAAAGAGGAAGCGGTTGAATCTTGGGATCCATTGTAGGAAACGACTGGATGAGAGAGGAATACATTTGAGTTGAAAATCTGCTGTGCTATATTGGTGACACCGTTGAAATCCATATTAGACGTATTGTTGGAGCCAGATACAATAGTTGGCGCAACACTGTTCGATGAAGTTCCGTTTAGCAGGTTCGGGGTTGAAGGACCCGGGGAATCTTCATCCGATTCGACTCCGCCTGATTTGCTTTCTTTTCTTTGCAGAGCCTCCATGATATCGGCATTCGTTCGACTTTCATGCGGTTCATTATATTCGGTATATTTCAGAAGAACTTTATCCATATCAGTGCTAGCATACTGGAACAATTTATTTGTTGAATTGAAGATAATGAGGGCTATTTCACAATCGCACAACACTGATAATTCGTAGGCCTTTTTCATTAATCCAAATTTTCTTTTGGTGAACGTCACCTGCAAGGAGACAAAATGGTAATTTTGAATAATCGAATTCAAATATTTACATTTTTCATCTGATGTTGAAAAATATTCAAAATAAGCAGATTCTGAATCATGGTGACAATAAATGCATCTACTTAGGAAAGTCTATGTGTCCTATTAAAAAAATCTGTGGGAAATAAAACATGGATTATGAAATCAAAAAAAAAAAGAAAATATAAAAAGGAGGTATATTTTCCTAATTCAGTCTTCAATAAGTTGGTTGGCACTTTTAAGGTTTGAAATATAACATCCACACGGCTTTAAGGAGCTACAAGTCTACGAAGTCTTAATGCTTTCATAAAATAAATAATTCGAAAAAAAAAAAAAACAAAAAAAAAAATCGAAAGTAAACCTGTCGATTACGTTCATCTTGAATCCTTGTAATTTGAATTTTTTTACGTCCCATACTGACTATAGCCAAATTTTTCAATAGCAATTTAATTCAGAGTTCCAATATGTTGAAAGAAGAGCGATAATCAGCAGTAAATCATTAAAGAATAGCTTCTTTGTTGCGAAACGACTTGCACCTGCAAAAGCCTTTTAAGCAATTCAATTTAATACTAGGTCCGCTTCATTGTTCTGATATCTTCAAAATCAATTCAGAATAAAAGTTAAATCGGTTGGAAGTCTCCGATCTTCGCAGCAATAACTCCTAGATCTCATAGCTCAATTCTTCTAACAAATGCTACAGAAACAGATGAAGAACACCACTTCCTCTAGACTGTTTCTTTTAAATATCGACAATGGTATAAAACTTAAGCTATCCGGCGATCCTTCGTCGTGAAATTTTTTAATCCTATCCATATCATAAATTGACCGTATAAGAAGCATAGGAGATATCAATCAAATGAAAACATGAACTGAGAGATAATGGCATACTGCACTTCTGAAGCTTTTAATCGGAAACAATAGAGAGAGTTACACAGTTTGAATCAGTTGCTCTGCTAATCTTCAAAAGTGCAGTTCATATTTTCTGCCGGAACATCTATCTATCCTATTTTACGTCAATACTGTGTCCATCCCTTTCCATCATATAATTAATCTATAGAAGCGGATGTCAAGTTTCTCGCTGCTTCATAATTCTTGTTTCTAAAATTTTTCGCACTGAAATATATCAGCTTTTTTCATAGCATTAACAGTATTAAAATCAATGGACAAAAGTCTTAGTCAACAGTTCTTATCTTATGATCGAATTAAACGCTTATGCAAATTAGATTCAATTTGTAAGACATTATAAAAGTTTTGAAGTTGAAAATAAAGATGATAGAAAAAGTAATGAATGATTATGAAAGAATCATTATTCAAGCAGAAGGTTTTTTCGAAGCCAATTTCTGATAATCTTTTGATAATCAGAAAGATTGCTATTAAATAACAAAAGCAATGCAATTATGATAATTGAGCAGAAATGATGTGCGTTAGTAACTACAAAGAATGATATGACCTTTGTGAGTAAAAATGGAAAAATAAAGATATGTAACAAAAAGCAATTGATAAATAGTGTCCTCAGATATATTAGCAAGATGGAAAGAAAGAGTTTTGGAGATAGCTAATATGGATGCTACTGAAAATTTCACAGCAGTAAAAATTCAAAACTAAACTATAACTTTAGTAGAAAGAAGCAGCAACTAATGACAACAAAAACTTCAAATATTAAAGATTAAAAACTATATGGAAACAACAACGACATCAATAATGTCAATAATAAAATAGTTAATATTAATATTTTTGTTATTAGAAAGATGCACAAAATTTGTGCGACACTTTTGCAAAATAAATCAAAGAAAAAACTGCAACATGATTCCACTTACTAACTGCAAATAATTTGAAAACAATGAATTCATTCCGATAAAGAATCAAATTATATTGCAAAAAAAGAGAAAGAACTAATTCTTCCATTACAATGAAGCATTTACTTCCGAAGTTCCACATAACTATGATTAGAAAAGTAGACTGCTGCGAATCTGACCAAGAATGATAATTCTGATAAAAATGAATGAAGATGGACGAATATTTAAAGCTCTGTATATCCATATAATAATACCATCGTGACAATATCAAATGTAGTTCCACTAATAAAAATAAGGTTCTAGTCCTCTCATACGATGAGTTGTGCAAAAAATTCCTACTGTTCGATTACAGAAACAATAGAATGTGTTTTCATGTTTCTAAAACTATAAATTATAGAAAAGACTCTTCTTACTTTTCCATCGATTATCAATTTTATTATTTTTAAGTAAGATGCATGGGCATATTAAATAAGCGATCATACGAATTCTTTTTTCAATAGATGGAATCATTTAAAAAGTTCGACATAGATAAAATCATAAACTATGCAGAAACTTCAAATAAAAATAATACTGAAAGGTCAAGATTTGGTAATTTAGCTCTCGGCAAGATTAAAATTAATGAGCCGTTAGTTGAAAATTGTGAAACTTCCATAGAACGCGAGCATCAATGACAGATATTGTTAGCATTATACCTTTCCAATAGTCGCTTAAAATGTTCAGACAAGCATGCAATAGTTTAGGAAATGACGTCAATCCTTCAATTTGCTTCAAACTTTTTTCCTACCTACTTTTTTCCTCTAAAATTTTCGTGAACTTGTTACTGCATTCTCATATCGCAGTTTTGCATCCACCTTCTCGAAAGCTATCTGCTTACATCAGCTAATAGCTGATAGAGTAACTCGTTGAAATCAATCTTTCATACATCACTTCTATCGATAGACTTTAATACAAGAGCCTGAATTGATTTTATCATCAAAATTAATTAAAAATTATTTCGCAAAAAATAACTGCATTGAAAATTGAACAGAAAATAAATCAATCACATGCCGGAGTACAAAGGATTTAGTATGAATAGAGAAAATCAAACAATGCTGCTGCCACCTATCATCATCGTACAGGTCAACAAGAATAATCAATCCATAAAGAATGCTATGAAAAGTACATTCCAATCTAGCAAGCTAACATACAAGATGAATAGATCAGGAGTACTACCTATAGCACACAGAAATAATATGCTAGGTGTATTTTCATGTCGATAACGATGATGATGATGATGATAATGTGTTTGTGTCTGTGTGTGTGTGTGTGTGTGTGTGTGTGTGTGTATGTGTGTATGTATAGATATGCAGCTAGGTTCGTAGTCTTTATCCATAATACTGATAGTACTATCAACAATATATCCAATCCAACTATCTCTTATCAATTTCAACGTGCTGACAAGTAACAGCTGAGCTGTAAAGCACAAATAAACCTGCATGGAAAGGTGATGAATGGAAAAGCTGGTAACTTTTTCTTCTTTCAAGTTCTTTTATACGAGATGAAATGACGCACGCACGAATGATGGAGGAATGAGTAGCAATAGAAGTAAGAACTATCATGTGATGATTCTCGAGGATAGATGATGGATGGATGAATAAGATGCTCAAATGAGTCGTTCAATGTCAAGAGGAGAACGATGGCAAAAAGAGGAAGGAAGGGAATGAGGACAAGTTCTAGTGCAAGCTCAATTTCTTCTAAGAGTAAAACCGAAGCACGAAACTGATGGTGACATTTAGACATACACCTACAAGAGAACGATGCTGCAACATATGGCTTTTTAACAACTTTTTTTTTCAAATGGCTCATCAAGCATGCATGATGACCACATCAAACATACACACACACACACATAAATATCTACTAAATTGCAGCACAACAAACTTGTCAATTCAATTCCCATAAACAGTTGCAATAATAAATTAATTGAGACAGATGCTGGCTAACTAACTATGGCCAACTCTTCTTAATCTTACCCTTTTCTTTCTTTCTACTATCCGCCAAGCAAGCGCATCGATCAGCATTTACTGCACTTCTAATAGGAACTAACTTGAAGCATTCCCATCTTCAACGGATCCAAGCATATACATACATATATATGTGCTAATTTACATACATACATACATATATACATGCACACACATACATATACACATACAAGGCCCATAAATATCCGCAGCCTACAACTTATGCACGTGATTCAAACAAGCAATAAGAGACAAACATATATAGATCAAAGAAAAACCTAGTGACTCGCTAGGCTTTACCAATTTCTTCGTCACTCATAACAGCCTTGAAAAAAAAAATCAGCCCCATACTTTGGTGATCATCATACGTGAGATTTGTCACGTTCCCCACGTGTGCACTTGATGAATGTTAGTAAAATAGCTTTTTTTTTGAACCAATAAATGACATACATATATCAAATATTAAAGCAAGAGTGAAATAATGATGAACGAATTCCCTATCCAATGTCTAATTTTTCGAACATTTAATGAAAGTATAAAAGAGTAGGAATCAGGCATGCGCCATTTAATGTCTCGGTGAATGAGGCATTTGAGAATCAAAGCATGCGCCATTTAATGCTTCTTTGAATAAGCAAGAAATAAAATCACAACAGTTAACATCATAAATCAGAGTTAGTTAACCTGAGAAAAAAAAGAAATGAGTTAACTTACTAATCTCCCCATTAATCAGTAAGACATTTTCCAGAGCATTCATTCATCCATTCTAAAGATCAAAAGATTTCACAGACAAAATCAAACGATCTCGTCAATTTTTTTTTTTTTTAATGAAAAAGTCATCAATGAAATTAGATTCGGTGAAATTTATTGACGTGACGGAAATTGAGCAGCATTACATTACATAAGATAGGACATGATCATAATGAGCAATATTTCACCAAAATTGATATAAATAATACGATCAAGACATTTTGTCTTCGGTCAATCCCAAACATGTAAAGTGAAAAAGTGATCATTGCCTGATCTAAGATTCATGGCAATTTGAGGAACTGATTAACTTTTCTCCAATTAATAAAGGTGGCAAAGCATTAGCCATAGCAACTTCATAAATAATTACCTTCAGAGAAATGTAATTCTCCAGTCTTACGTCAATCTATTGACGTAAGCAATCAGAATAAAACCAGTCTTATTGGGTAATTAAATAAAAATTAAGTTTGTATTTAAAGTGGCCTAGTGGGTGCGACAATACGGATGATGATAAACTACGCAATCGAGAACAACGATTGGAAAGCAAAAGGCAGAAGCAACAAGTATTGCGAATAATATTACGGCCGACAACGAAGTTAGTTGATGACGTCGTTCGAATAGCTACATCGTTACGGACGGCACATTTCATTCACATACAAACATACATACATACATACACCGACAATGCACACACATACTCAATTCATGATGTATCACAAATAGAAGTATGCGCACATACATGAAAGTGTCGGTGTAGTGTCGGCGACGTGATCATTGAACTGTTGAAATTTCACTGGAAACGATGATATAGTACAAGCAAGCTTGGTTGAGTGATAATAAGTATCGGGTCACTGCTTTCCGTTGTTTACACTTCATATACCAAGCGTCAGTCCTTAAGCAAGCATTTCTGTCTGTCTCATTTTCAGTTGTTTGTTTTTGTGTTCTGTGCTGGTTTTGCACTGTGCTTTCAACCCTGCGGTGATATATTGTCTCGCCATTTTTGATTTTATGAAACAAACATTTAAATCAATTAATCGATTACTGATAATGAAATAATAATCAAACACTTAGATGTAATCGATAGTTATCTCTTGGTAGATCAGGGAGGACATCAGTCTCTTTTAACTTTCGGAATAAATGATGTCCCTATTCGCAATGAAATATATTAAAGCCTCCTCTTCATTTGATAAGGCTTCACGAAAACTTGTTCAAAGATCACAATCACTTGAAAAATCAATTGAATTAATCCATCTAGTTCAGTTCAATAAATGAAACCGCATTTTTATATTTTAAATGTAAAAGCGAAGAGAATTTCCAAAAGAAAAGAGCCAAAGTGGAACTTAAGAGTTTAAAATTCATATTACTACAACTCTGTCTTTGTAAAATTAATCACCTTTCGGATGTTTCTCATTTGAAGTTTACCGGCAGCTTTACTATCCAACATCTCTAATGTCTCTAATCATTAAGTACTTTTTGTAATTAATGCACAATTTCAACTCACGAATGCAAATTCATTCATAAACAAATATGATCTATGATTTGAGAGAAAGAAGAATTGTCTTATAGCAAATTTCCAGCTAAAGTTTGAATCCTTTTAAGAACAACAGTTCTTATTCTGCAACAGAAACGAACATTGGTCCCTGCAAAAATAAACTGAAATTCCATTTTAACTTCATTATTTATGAATAATCTTAGCTAAAAATGTTGACTGTAGTGAATTTTTAAGGTTAACTGAAAAATGGGCACTGTTTTTTTTAGGCAATGTTAATCAATAGTTAGTCAACATTCTATGTTCAAAAAGCAAACTTCATCTATAGTTCCCGTAGCCTTCTTATATATTACTTTTGCAACCTAATTTAGTATATCCATGCTTTTAACATAATCTTTTATTACTTATACAGTTATACATTTTTAATCTAAAAAAAAGAAAAACTTTTTCCAGAAAATCGATAAATTATTTTTCGTAAAAAAGTTTTTTAAGAAAATGATTTGATTCTTTTAATAGAAATCGTGGAACAGTTTTCGAAAAATTCCAACGTATATTCAAATAATATTTATAGAAATCTTCGAAAAGTTGAAAGAACTGGAGGAATTTGAATGTATAATTTCAAAAAGGATATCGTTTTCGATAAATAAATAAAATTAAATCATAACAATATCAAAATGTTTCTCAAATCACCTTCACGTTAAAGTAAATAGTAATGAGGAACTACATCAGCACTCGTTTGCACTTCAAAAAATAATATTATCATCTCTTTTGCTACTTTATTAAGCTTCGCACTTTATTTAGATAACTTTATTTAGTATGTACTATTTTGAATCGAGAGAAATATATCAATTCCCATAAATATATATTAGAAATCAGATGAAATGATTGGTGATAAAGAATGATGACTGATAATTCATAACTTTCTTGGCTAATAAAAATGAGCTCTCTTTCGATTCTAAATTTTATTTCATATCTAACTCTGTCACATAGCGACGAACATAGCATTCATCCGAAGTACAACCTGTCGTATTACCGTCTATCTCTTTGAAGGAAATACCAATGACATCATTAGCACTCACTCGTTTGCGTTTTCGCTCAAAATTCTGATGAAATAAAAATGAAAAAAAAGTTACACAAGAAAATATTTCTTTGGACAAATGACAAATTTTCCATTTTCTCATTAAAAATTTCCGAAACACATTTATATACAGATGATAGATAGACATTCATATACATCGAAGCAGAGATATAAATGGGAAAACTTTTTAAATTCTAGAACTTTGAACGAAGAAAAAATAAGCAAAAGAAGGATAAACAACTTCACCTTAAAGTTAATATTTAAAATTGCAAGAAGGTCAAGACTTTTCAATATAGGCTCCATTATATGAGGCATGAATTGTTTCATTTGCTTCAAAAAAGATATGAAGCACTAAGTTTAATATATTTATGATCCAATCATATATTTCTCGAATGACCTTTATCCAATGACCTACCGACCTGAACCAAAGATCATTAAATTGTGAAGAAGAAATTCCGATGTCGGAAAGCAATGATAGGATCAGCTCTACATCGATGTATGTGGTGGAAACAGCGTTGCCATGGTCTTCAAATTCAGAGCAATTGAGAGAGTTGAAGCGGCTGTTGTGTGATGCAAGAGATGTGTTGACCTACAGACTCTTGGGTAGCAAGCTGGTAGCAAGTTGGATGAGATGGAAGGGAATTCTGAAGTGAGCTACCTGCTCGAGAATTTCTTGGCTTCCTTTCCGCCTCTCTTTTCTCCTGGCAATGAAAGTCATCTATTTCTACATCCTGCCCACCAGGTAAGTAATATCCAATAATAACTTACCCTTGTATACGCACTTTCACACCACACTAACCAAGCAGAAGAATGAAATCATAATGATGACAGTCATTCCAACTAGTGAAAGTTGACGTCATTCCTAGCAAACATAACAAAAGTTAAATTCAAACATTTCTAAAATAATAAGTAAAATACTTCTATTAAGACACACGTGGATTCACATTTTCGTAACGCCACCTCCACTCGATGGCCCACCTGCGGAAAAAATTTGAAATTTAAATTTCAAATCACTGAGAGCTACTTTTTTGAATATGGTAGGATGGGTATATCTGGTGTCTTTCAGTGATTTTTTTGACATTTTGTTGACCTCTCTTCTCATTTTGATCCTAAACTTCCCATCTTAAGCTTATGTATGCGCTTCAGAAATTTCTGTCTAATCAAAAATTTATGTCAGATAATCTCTTTATGGGTTCTGTCACAAATGTAGTATCTATTTCGAATATCGTCCATCTACTTTCTCCAAACTATTTCATTCTTTCTGGAAAAGACTCGATAATCACATGATGGATATGAGCGGAGATGATAAAGAAAACAAAAAAGCTGAGGTGAACAAATATTCAGCGGAACGGTGTTTTAATGGAAAAGTCCAACAATATAGTGATGAAGTAATCGCCAGTGAAGTTGAAGATTTTGTTCGTGAAATAGTTGAAGCCGTCGCTTATATTGTAAGTATGGACAAAACCTTGTTGTATACTTCTACTTATTTACCATGCTTTAGTAATTCAGAGCAGTTGTTTGAGAAAAAAATTTTTTTTTTTTTGACATTCCTAATCACTTTCCTTAATCTACTTATGAGTCAAGTTGTCACTGATTGTAATTGAATTTTTCATGAGAATGCTATTATGTTTTGTACAACTTATCTATTCCATAATATTCAATGTGAATATGCAATGTCATTTCATGAAGATGGGGTTTTTAGATCGATCACCGGAAAACTTCGTCTAGACGTAGTAAACGTGCTATTGGTAAACATGTGGTGGTATGAATTTTTAGAATTTCTTGAAGAATTTAAAAATTTTAGCAGAATATGCGAACTTCAATAAGTGAACTTCAGCAGATGTTATGAAAATTTCTTTTATAATTTACTAATTGGGATTCATAGGTGATTTAAGAATTGTTCTTAGCATTTGAGCATAAAGTTCTGGCATTTTTCCCATAAAATTATATGTATTATAGGCATTTGAAATAAATGATATAGATTCTATTGCTGGGAATCCTCGCAAAAAAGAGGCTTTATCTGTACCGCATGGAAATGTGCCTGTCCGCCGATATCGAAAAAAAACGGTAAAACAATTGGCTGAACAAGAGAAAAGAATGGAAGAACGGAGAAAGATTGCTGCAGAAAAAATGGTGACGTTGTTATGATCTTTGCGAAGAAAACTATTCGTTTCTGATATCTAAACAAATTTAAAATTAGGATCAACGTTCAAACACGTTTTTTCGAGTTTCTTTTAATATTTTAACTCTTTAAGCGGAGATTATCTTTCTGGTGTTTGTCTGTCTTATGTTTACATTTTCCGCTTTCAAAGAAAGGGGACCTAACTTTTAATGTTGAATCTTGGACTGGAAAATAATTCAATATGGTGAAAAAAATGGTTCGGTAACATATCTTTTTTCTTTGTATAATTTGAAATGGTTACAGTTACTATAATATTTTTCACTGTTTTACAATTTCAGTACAAACGTGACGCTGCTATAGAAGGGAGAAGGAGGCAAAAAGAAGAAGCGCAGAAGTACCATTTTCTGGTTCACCTTCCGATTCTTGCAGTCGCTTATATTAGCATTTATACATATATTCTTAGAGAAAAACATGAATAACTGTGTCTTTTCTGGAGAAGTGAGAAAGAAAAAATTTTAAATTTGCAGGGAAAGGGAGAGACTGAAAAGAGAACAAAGAGAGGCAAGGGAAAAGAAACGTAAAGAAGAGCTGCAGAAGAAAGAGCAAAGGAAAAAAGAGGAAGAAGAAAGAAAAGAACAAAAAAGAATGGAAGAGGAAGTCAAAAAACAAAGAAAACAAAAGGAAGAAGAAAATCGTAAGAAGAAGCGAAAAGAAGAAGAAGAAAAACGTGAAAAGAAAAGAAGAGAGGAAGAGGTTCGGTTAAAGAAGTGGCTTTGTATAAGTATAGAAAACAGCTAAACTATACATTTATAATGATCTATATATGTATAAATCGTTTTTATTTCAGGCAGTACAGCTTAAGAAGAGACGCGAGTCGGACCGTTTCCTTTCGTTTTTTGATAAAAAAGAAAAGACGGAAAGAGGATTTGAAGCAGTGCAAACGTCATCAGTACTTAATGTCTTACCGTTTTTCTGCAAACAGGGAGTATCACTTGCACCGACGTTTCGACGCGAACCATTATCAAAAGAAGTTCATGACAGTCTGCTGTTGGATACACAGCCCATCGTTTGTTTTAACAAAATCACCACATTCATTTTGTGTTATTTTTGCAGAAAAATTTCCAAAACTACTCAATTGCTCTTTATAGTTAATTCACAAATCGTTACTAATTGATCCATTATAGGAAAGACCGTATCTATCGACTATTAAACCTCCTACAGTTGGGAAAATGTTAGTTTTTCCCAGTTTTCTTGTTCTACAATGTTTCCCTTCAGAGTTAGGTCATGCATCTTGTTACTGTGACTAATTAATGATGAAAAACTCAAAAACTTTAAAAGCACCATGCCAAGTGGTTTGAAGTATTATATTTCAAATTAAAGTGCCTCGATATAAACGAATTTATTTATTGTCTGGGTTAATTCGGTTGTTAGTATACAGTATTTGCCTTGTCTAAAACGTATTTCGGTATTGCTTTATCATTTATTCTCATATTATAAGATACTAAGTGAAACTCCACAGTAGTCTACTTATATTCTATGCAAAGTAAAGTATTAACGATTTTTGCAATTCCACTCTATCTTACGAAGTTATGAAGTATTTAATTAAATTATCATATGTTAATTTTTTTTAGAAAGCTAAATCGAGCTAAGCTATTTCAATTTCATGATAACTGGCGGCCTCCTTATTATGGAACATGGAGGAAACGAAGCACTGTTATAACAGGCAGGAAACCCTTCGCTAAAGATTCAAAGGTATTTGGATTGATTTAATTAATTCACAGTTTTCATATTATTTATCTTAAAATTGGTAAGTCTTTACAGGCAAAAATTTTGCATCTGCTTTTTTTTGCAGATGCTAGACTATGATGTGGATTCGGATGAAGAATGGGAAATTCCAGAAGGTGATGACTGCGATCAAAGTACAGCGAGTGGGGAAGATGAGGAGGTATTTTCGAGTGTTTTTCAAATTCAGATGATTGTTTATTAATGAACATTTACGAAACTTACACAGAAATCTTTGCAGACGTAACTGATAATATGTGCTTCTAGTTGCCAAGAACTTTACCAGTTGTTAGATTCATTTATTACCGATGCAATTATACAATATCAACGTTTCTCGCAAGCACATTTTTTTATTTCCTGATTTGGCTGCATGTCAATTTTTGCTACTCTATCTCAATGAATCGTGACAGTCCTTCTTAAAAGCTTCGCACAATTAAAATGCAGTCCCTGCTCTTGATAAATTTCCGGTCGATTGTGAATTCCGAGATTCCTGATACTTCAGCTTTTAGGATTCTGATCATTCAACCGACAATGATGGTTTTATTGTACAGCACGGATATCTGTCAGAAGGTGAGGGTGAAGACGAACAAGATCGCCTTGAACATCATGAAGATTCTAATAAACGTGCAGAACGTCTCAGAGCTGTGGTAAATTGTTTGTTACAGAGTTATCTTCTACATCTTTAAATTATCTGATTTGTCATCATCTTGGTTGTCGCAATTGCTATATTGCTTCTTGCTATTTAATTGCTGTTTCACAAGATTTTTATTTGTTATTAAATTTTATGATTCCGATCATCTTAATTTCCTTTACTATAGTTTGCAAGTAATGCAAGATTAATAAATTAATAATATATATTTTATAATTTGGTCATTATGGAAAAAGAAATTGACCTAAATCATTTATATTTGAATCTAAATTAGTTCAAGTTTTTTTTTGCTGTCAGTTATTATTTCTTTCTTATTATTATTCGTATTGTTCTCAGCCGATGTATATATAACATTGGAATGTACATGGTTTTAGTAGATTTTTTACTTTACTAAAGCATAGAATTTCAAAAATGTTAATATTTAGTTTTGAAATCTACACTGAATAAGTCATGAATTTATTTATAGTGTTTTAATAGAGAAATAACAAAATCTTCTTATAAATTTTAATGTTGAGGATCTAATTCCAAAAAAAATCAGTCTTTCGAATTAGAATTCGATTGTAATCTTATTGAAAGCAGTCGTGAATTTCAACTCTTAATTTGTCATGAGCGATGGTTAAATTAGAAGTTAAAAATTAACTTTTAAGTTTGCATTTAAATTATTCCTGTAATTTCAGGCTAATGAATGGGAGCATAATCTTGAACAAAAATCGAAGAAGTTTAACGAACCCTTAATTCCACTTTTATGGGGGCCACACTTTGAGCTGCCGGCGAAAGGTATTCCTGAGGAAGTGGAACAAGCTGTATTTTTCGAATATTCGGATGAGGATGATATTGAAGATAATTATGATTATGATGATAATAACGATGATGGTGGTAGCAGTGATAATGGTCGTGATGACATCTATATCGAAGATTAAGAGTCAATTATTTTTAAGTTCAGACGTTTTAGTGGAAATGTTGGAAGTTTTTACAAGAATTATAAGGGATATCTTATCAAATTAATCAGTTTTGCCTTCAAGATTCAGGATGTTTATGTGTGTAGATAAATTTACATTGGCAAGACCAAATGTTTTAACTAAGAAATCATTCTTTTTTTGTCCTGAAAATCTTTGTTTCTTTTTTATTTTTTTTGCATCACTCATAAATAATATGGGAACGGCACTTTTTTTTGAGAATTCATGAAAAATACATATGAAATGATATATTATATTTTAAAACATCGTCTATTAACAGTCATTCCCTTTCTTTAAGGTAAGAGTCCATTTTCTGTTCTTATTATAGATATCTTTCATCAGAATTCCGCAATTCCGCTGCCTGTTGAAATGTTGTGTGATTTTTCCAAATTTTCACTTGTATATTTCAGTGATTTTGTATCTGCTCATTGCTTGTTGTTTTTTTTCTTTTCTTTTTTTTTTTTTTTTTTTTTGAGCGCATTTTAGTAAAATTCTTGAAGTTATTCATTGTGGTGCATTATATTTACAATTTTGAAATTGGCCATCATTCGATCATTTTGATCGAATCGAAAGAAAGGTATTCAACTATTTCGTCGTCTATCTTTATAAAAAATAGCTTTGAGATTATAATGTACTCAAGTTCCAGTTTTAAGTTTGCCTTTTATTTTGGAATGTTGGGAAGGATTTTTTTTTTTTTTTTCATTCCTGATTAAAATGAATAGATCCGGATGGGAAATGCAGTGAACAGCAAGAGAACCAATCCAATAGAAGGTCAAATATTGATGAAGATGTCAATTGGTCTGATAAAAATATCGAGCATTAAATAGGGGATATTTTACTACTTTAGTGAATGTTGCAGAACTTCTCACAGAACACAATGCTTGGATTTGAATCACTAATGGATTTCCAACCTAGTTTGAGGGTATGCTCAAACGAATTATCATGGTGAGCATGAGCAGATGAAAAAGGTTCCAAGGTTGGAAAGGGAAGCAATATTTTGAGTCAAGTCATTCTGGGACAGTCATTTTCGAATTTCACTGAAGAACGATGATGCTTTTGCTGTTACTATTGCCAGGATGCGAGAATGCTTTCTCTGGCGATCGATAAGATAAGCTCGATGATTCAAAACGTCATCATCATCATTAGCAGCAGCAGCAGCAGCGGCAGCAGCAGCAGTAGTAGTAGTAGTAGCATAAGACAGCAGCATTGTTGTCAATGTTTCGGACATTGAATGGCCTACAAGATACGACAACATTCTCTCTCAAGTGTAAGGAAACTGCAAGAGGTATTTTTCCTTCTTTTTTAATCACTATTTATCATTCTGATGATAATTAGCATTGATAGGGAAATAGCTGGATGAAATTTACAATAAAATGTGAAAGAGAAGTCATAATCATAATTACTACTGATCAAAGATATGAAGAGATTGGTATGGTTGATATGTGAGAAGTTGGAGAAAGATTTAATCATATACCTGAAAAGAAGAGAATTATCTCGTTGATATTGCGTATTGTGTAATCAATTTATCATTATATTTAAGCTGGTACATGATTCCAACGTACAATTGGCACAGTTTCGAAATGCAGTGCAATGTATTGGTACAGGACAAGATGGACTACAACTTCGGAATGATGTTGATGCATTTGGTAGAGCATGCATTAGATCTTGCGAAGCAGCCAAAAGCTGCATTTTACCTCAGCTTCGTCATGAAGGTAAATATGATTTAAAAAGTATGCTGGAAATAAAAAAAATCCGAGCTAGTTATATTACTATTAAAATTTTCATTGAATATCGCTTGTGTCTCTAATCATTTCTTTGATTTCATTCTCTTACCCATATGACTATATGGCTTGGTTTATGCTAAAAGCCTTCTTTTATCAATCCAACTACTAATTTACTTTCAATAGGCAAATCATTAGAACTTTTTTGTTCAGTCGGCAAATCATTAAAACTTTAAAAACAAAGTCATTTTAATTTCTTTTATGAGACTTTGCATAGTATTCGGTTGCAGTGAATGGTTGGAATTCTGTTGTCCTAATGTTCCATTTAAGCTCTTAATTCATTTTGAAATAATTTAATTTTCAGAAGACGGTTGACCAATATTTTATTCAAATTACATTACAGGTGTTGAATTTACTCGGCATGCGTCTCAGTTTATTGGTTGTGTAAATGCGTGCGTCGTTGAAATGCGACGTTGCGCAGCACTGGAGCGTACGTTCCCGAATGGTGAGCCAAGCATAACGCAGCAGCAAATTGAACATATGGAAGAAATGTTGGAAACGTTAGAAAATTTGATCACTGTACATTATTCAACTAGTGAATCGTCCCCTGCCGAACGTGTCACTCCAAGACGACGACGCGCTACCAATTGTCGACCCGCCTGTGTGTGCTCAAAATTGAAAACCAGCTATGCATAGTAATAAGTTTCTGTTTATTTGTAGTCTATCTTACATTGAAAAATATAAAATTTATTGGGTGGTTGCTAAATCCTTCGTATTTGACTTGAATGAATAAATGTGTTCTACTCACCCGTAGCTTTTCAGCGTTAAAATCAAAGATGAAGGAAAAAGCATAGAATATCGAGGTATAATTCTTTTGTAATGTTAGTAAGGTGAGACAAAGAGGAATGAAAAAATTAGTGCTACACAGATTAGGCAACCATAAATAACAGAGCCTTATAATCATAAAAGTACGATGGTCATTTTATGTTTGTTAGATTAATGCAATATTGATTAGTTTATTCTTGTATTTGCATATTATGTCATTTAATTTCTGTTGCCATTTTTGTCTAAAATTATTACTAAATTTTCAAAGCTGTACTCAAAAATATAAAATTTGGAGAGAAGGATGCAATGATGCAGTCACGTATCTTAGCGCTTATGTTATTTGATGACAAGTTCGATCTTTTGGTTGCATTATTAAGAAAAATCAAAATCATTTGCTTTCCGAAACTTATCAAATCTTGTTTTAAAATCTTTAGGACATGCAGCATCGATGTGAAAATTCTATTCAAGTTATGAAAAGCAATGTTCTAACAGAGTCATTTTATTTGGTTTAAATTTAAGATCATTGATCGAATTGTGGAAATGTAATGTTAAATGCAATTTAACAAAATTGGAATTTAATCACTATGAACACTTTCGTAAATAGCGGTTAAATTCCAGTTCTTATTATTCACCAACAATGCACGTAATAAAACTTGCAAATCATCAATGATTTAATATCTGCGAAGAGAGAAGGTCAGTATATCATTATATATCATTATAACATTATTAATATCATTATTTTGTTTGTTAGCTATCTTGTTATTTAAAAAAACAAGATAGTTAACAAACAAAATAATTATATTAGTAGTCCTAATATTCATATGTGATATAAAGGAGAGATGTGAGAAAGGTGATGGGATCGAGCAACTTTCGAAGCTAGAGTTAAGAATTGAATGTCCATTGATCAGTCAAGTGATTTGGCGAAGTGATTTTGTTATGATTACGAATCATGAAATTAAAGTGAACTAAATTGACATTTAAGTTTTAAACGAACAAATGAAATTCTAGCAATTTATAAAATTCATCGGGAATGCCTCCGGGTGGAGAGCTCGGATTTGCTGTTGTTGAAAACGTATAAACAACAAAATCACAAGTCTTCCACCTGGTCAGCTTTGAGTTTCCGTAAGGACCTTCATCGAGTTTGCGTTTCACGTGAGGAAGGAGAGCCGAACGAAGCGGCGAAATCAAAAGGACCAAGAATACGTCGCAGCGTTGGCCTTACCTTCTCCTCTCCTATTTTCGATGATCGGCAATCAAAACTTATTCTCCCTGCAACAAATATTTATTTAAAATGATTATCACTCGACAAACATTAAAATTTGTGCAACTCTCAAGACAAGAAATTATTTCTGCATAATTTTTTTATAAAAAGAACAAAATTTTTTTTCTCCTTCAATTTTTGTTGAAAGAATCTTGAATTTTTGTCTGAGTTGTAAAGTTAGAGTAAAAGTTAAATACTTGAATCTACAATTCGCAATGTTATAATATGACATTTGCATCGAAACCTTTTTCATTTTTACCAAAAAATTTTAAAACTTCCTTAAAATTGGTTTGAAAGATTACATTTAATTTTGAGGATTTCTCATACAAAATTATTTGCAAAAGAATTTAAAAATTTGTTTTAATGTCAAACTATTATAATATTGATTTTAATTACTGTTTGACAAATTGTTTAAAATCAATTTAGAAAGATAACTTAGAATAAGTAAAAAGTATTTGCTATTTTGATGGTCATCGTAATGCCCTTACTGATATGCTAAATTCTAGTATTTTGCGCTAAATCTCTATATCAGTAACAAATTCCCTTGTTCGATTAAAACGATTTACTTTACACATTAGAATTGGTGATAAAAGCATATTGGTTTAAATTCGGGCAAGTAAACTACTCACCCAATTCAATTAATTGGTTAATTTAATTAATATATTTAGTAAACTGATTTTATTCAAGTTTTTACTAGATTGTTGTCATCAACTGAATCGATTATTAATAATGAAACATTGGGATATAAATGGAATTAGTGGTATAAAAAGTTTTAAAAAATTATTAAACTTCAAGTAGCATGGAGAAAAAACTATCCAAAATTTTATTGAAGCATTCTTTTTATATTTGCAATGCGAGAACAGTTGTATATCAATTTTCTGAGTGAATCCATGATATCAAGCCTCAAAATATATGTGTTTGATATAATTCCACAAACATTTCTGATAAGTTTCTTAAACGGGCAAATGTTTATGATGGATAGTTATTCAAGTTTTATTCAACTTGCGTTATTGTCTTTTGAACTATCTTTTTTGCAAAAATATTTAATTCCTAACATATGAAATTAGTGAAAATAATTTGCAGAAAGTTCAAAAAGTTTTTGAATGGCGTAATATAAGCTTACAACTAACAACAGAATACTTAAATTTAAAAAAGCTGAACTTGTTATTTCACGAGTAATGAGTTGTTTTGGATAGCGAAAATCACCAATTATAAATGAATATCTAAAGTATTCAGAAAATTTAATCTTAATGGCGATATGAATTTCTGGCCACACTTATTAAGTACATTTCCAACTAAATTGATTAGTTCAACCGTATTTACTTATTGATTCAAATCAATTATTTTTTCAGCTAGTTTTTTTTTCTTTTTTTTTTTTTTTTTGCTATTAAAATAATCTATTGATGATATGTACTTGAAGAGCATCACCTTTGCATTTGCTTGTTTATTTTTTTCAAAAAAAACTTTTCAAACATTATGAAAATTTAAAAACCAACGACAAAGAAAAGGAATCCATTCGATTTCTTTGTCACAGTCACATTACATTAACATGGCATTCATATTTGTACCAAATTACAATGGAAGAATCTATGCTTCATACATTTGCATAATAAAAATGCATAGTATTGGGTTTTGTTCTGGAAGAAGTACACAGTGCATGCATTCAAGTTTTGGGAAATATATATATATATATCCATAACACGGAATATCTCAATTTTTTTACAATAGATGGATGGTTTCCTTACGATCCAGAAAGGATAGACGAGAAATATTGATGAGATCAGATCAAGAAAGAAGATGAACTCAGATGAAGCACAAGAAGCAGGCAACATGAATAATGAAGCAGTGCTATGGAATTTGAATGATGGAAATGAAAAGACGGATAATTCAGATATTTGCAGTCAGAAAACAGTGCCTTTCTCCGTTAATCATCACACACCGCAACAGTTGAGCGTTACCAAGGAGACAATCGATCTAATTAAATTTTACTTACAAATAGTGCATTTAATACATCCATCCTTCATCTATTTAAGCACATACATCCCTTCGCCGATATCAAATCTGCTTCTTTACCGTGTACATCAAAATAAGAAAAAAAAAAAAAGAAAAAACAATTGAGAATGGTTTAGTTTTGGCGAAGAAAAGCAGATATCAAGAGCATCCAGCTTTTCCTATTGCAACAGAGGACAAGTACAAAGTCTAATCTTCCAAGTTTTGACAACTTAACTATCTTGGCCTCCTTGCTAATGCTGCAAGAAAACCAAGCAAGTAAATGAAATTAGCAGCTCCAAATCTCCATAGCCGCCTTTTTTTTTCAAAACGCAAATTATCTGATTGTTCAACAGAGCTTGATCAATGTTAAGCACATTTTTCATTATATGAATGCTTGCTGTATTGAAAACTTAAAGTTCAAATACAAACGGAAAATTCAAATGCATGCTTCTTATTATTTCACTACTGCAATTAATAAATGAAACATACAAGGAATTTTCAATCATTTTAGAATTCCTATAATTATCGAATTTTCGTTAGTCTGTATTTATATGAAAAGAAATATAGAGTCAATATATGGACAACACTAAGATCATTGGAATTTTTATCAGGATGTTACCGATCTTTTTAAATGTGAGATGGCTAGAATAGTGAAGCAATTTTATCCAAATATAAAATCATGATAATGATTTCTTATTCTTTCAGAAAACATTAATTTCTTTCATATGAACAGATTAAAACAATAATAATAATGATAAAAAGTGTCAGTGTCAAATTTAACACACAATGATTAAAAACTCGAAACAAGAAAAAAAAAAGCAACGAAATTTCAAAATATTCATTTCTCTTCTCAGTCTTATTCAACACCTCCAAATAGAAAATGACTTAGCTTATGATTAAAAATAGGGCTTTGGAAAAACTTTTTATGCTTTCAATACTTCTTTAATCTATAAGAATAAAGAAGTACTGAAAACTGGGATCTTTATGTTTTACAATCCTACACCAGTCAATTCGAATGTAATCTGTCGTTTAGACATATAAAAATAATATCAATTATTTGCCCTTCAGCATTAAAAAAAATTTAAAAAACATAAAGACATCGTCACGTGCGACAATTGTGAACAATTAAGGAAGTATTTTTGAAATGAAATCATATGAATATTATGAACTATACTGCTCTAAATAATCCACTAAAGGAGAAAAAGAAGCGCAAATGTCATATGTTGACTATCTCAAGCAAATCTGAAACATATATCAGTATGTGACCATTCGAAGCAAACTATGACAAAACAACCGACAACCCACTTACATTTGTATTATAACACACACTTTTCTAAACTTCCACCATTCCAAAGGATGTGAATTAAAATTTAATAATTAATAACTTATTTAAGAATAATGCCTTCGAGAGAAGGATACTAATTCATATCTTCAGCACATACTCGAAGAACCAAAAATTTTTCGATTCGAATGAAGTGTTTCAGAAATATAGAATAAGTCGAGAGTGGAAAGTATGTGTAATATATTTTAAAAAAATCTTGTTTGAAGTTCCTTTTTCCACTACTATTCCATTTTCAAACCGCAAATTTTTAATGAATGAAAAAAACATATATAAAAGAGAAGAAAATGGAAGATAAATGATAGAACAAGTAAAGGAAGTTGGAGTAGATAACAGCTTTATCATAGAAAGTTGCATGAAAACGAGCTCAAAACACAAATTTTCTACCTAGCCTTTGCAAGCATCCACATTTTCTTTATGATGATTAACTAAGTGAATGTTGTTTTGAGCAGTCGTTTTTAGCAGTCTTTTTTAAAATAAAAAAGTTTTAAAGCATTCGCTAAAAATATGAGCACGCAGGATATAACGAGACCGCGTAAAAAGCAGACAAATTTAAAAAAAAAAAAAGCTATTGCAGTAGTTTTCTGCTTCTGGCAAAAAATGGATAGGAAATACGCTAGTAATAACAATAAAGGAAATATAAGTAATGTGTGAAATATAAACCAAGTTGATTCAAATTTTAAATGAATATGTTGAGCGACAATATAAAATAGCTGGTGAGGTCTGTCCAGGAGTTAAGAACGGAATTTGATAAAATTTCATTGGACATGATACTCTTTCTTCAGCAAAGAAATTCCGTGAAACAAAGAAGTGCTTTAATAATCATTTTTTAACCGTAAAGCGTAGCACCAGCCGTACTATCGAAATGGTTCGGAAGACAAAAATATTAATATCAGATATCACAGTGACCTTGAACTGTACTTCATATTACTCTACATAACTCTGTTGTAAACTGGTGCAAAGAAAAAAATTTGAAGGTGAAAAATGTCCTCTGCAAAAATTATTGCAAACAGATAAATAATTAAAACCTTACAAACTATCTAAAAAATTTGGCATGCTTCTCGGAAGCAAATTGTGTACGAACAAAAGTTGTGCGTCTGGTTATGAGTTATGAGAATTGAATAAAAAAGTGAAAAGACCTGAAAACTTGGGACAAAGATATCATTGCTAATATTTCTCATAATGAAGTAATACATAAATTAATGTTTCAACGATAGCACAGTTCAACTGCAATATATATCGAAGTTTTCCCGTAAAAAACGCCAAAGGCAGTGCGAGGCTTCGCATCACAAATATAAAAAAATCTAATCGAAACAAAATCATAAATTCGAACTCATCATTAATAGTAGAAATACGGAGAAGCAACAAATAACGACATAAGATTTCTCTTTAAGAAAGAAAAAAGTAGACAAAGAGTTGGACTCACCGGATCTACATTCTTTCATATAAATCTTAATGATCCAAATTTCGATCAATTTTATGGCGCATCTCCATTTGCTCGTAAATATCATTCATTACTTTTGGGATACGATAAGCTTCGTTCAGTCAACCATAACTTAATCTCAAATCTACCAAAAGCAATTGGTGAAGAATAGAAAAAGTGAAAACTAAGCATATGCAAAAAAGATGCACTATATAAAACATATATATATATGTACGCATAGAGACAGATTACGGATGAAAACTCAAAACAATCCATGAGTGAATGTGAAATTAGAAAAAAAAATGCCAGAAATAATCTAGATAAATACCACAGTTAAAAAAAAGCCCCGCTTAGCCTAGGCTTATTGAAGAGGAGAGAGAACAAATATCCTACAATAGTTCATATTGACGCAAATGTATACGTTGAATAATATCCCTACAATCGTTAAATACACGTCGAATATTTTCAGTATCCACGGCGCAAGTAAAGTGTGGATAGCAGTGATGGCGCCCATCACCAGCTGCTGTCGAGATTCGCTGAAAATGTAAATAGAGTCAGATATATATGCTCACATCCGATATATTACAAGTAAAAGATCGAGATTTTTAATTCAGTTATTCTCAAAACGGTTTGAAATACAAACTGCCCTAAAATCTAATGTTAATTCCAGTTTCTAACTATCATGAAACTAATTTACCTGTTTTTATGGTTTTTTTTTGTAATTATATGATAGCTGCTCTCTAAAGACTATTTTTTGAATAGAGATTAAAAAAAAAAAGGATGTATCATAGATGATATCAGCAGGTAACTGGTAATTAAGATTTTAAAAAAAAAAAAAAAAAAAAAAAAAAAAAAACGGTGCTCTAAGGTTCAAAAAAGTTGAAACTTACTAGAAATTCTCCCCTGATAAAATATTTTGCCTTAACAACTTCAAGATCATCGGATGCATCATAGGTGGCATCAGCAGGTAACTGGTAATTGGCGAATTCTGGGAAATAACTCTTTAACGGATGCCGCCTTGATCTGATTTTTTCAGTTAGCAAATCCTGTAAAAATTTTTAATTCAATTTTTTCAGAAGAGTATCATAATAGCAGTAGTGAGGCTAAACATTAAGTCTTTAATCATGCCGATTTCATACATTAGCCACACGAAATGAATTTCTCTGGCTAGAAAAATTTGACAGGAATGATTCTTCACATAATAATATTTTTCATTTTTCTTATCTCTCATCTTTCTTCGTTTATTTTTTTTTTTCAGAGCTTCGGCTGCTCCTATCAAAATTATCATTTTTTCTTTCCGGTTCAACCTGATGGCAGACAGTAAAATAAGTGCAACGAACCTGCTTATTTAGGAACAAAATAACAGAAATTGTTTTTAACCATCGATTATTCCAAATATTTTTAAATAGTGATAAGGATTCTTTAAGTCGATTTTGTGTTGCATCCTCCCATAACACTAAATTATAGGATGAGCAGGCACATACGAATATAATCGCTGTTACATCATTGAAACACTGAATCCATTTGCGACGCTCGTCCCGTTGCCCACCAACATCAAACATACTGAAAACATTTCAAACATTAATTTAAAAAAAAAAAAAAAAAAAAGAAAGATCCTGAACAGTTTTTTTTCTTCACCAATTTTCTATCGAAAATCATACAAATCCATGAGATACTTTTTTTCTAGTGATTTCACGGGGATTTTTCAAAATTAAGTGGTACTGCGTTGAAGTAGTATTTAATAACTACAACTTCCTAATCAAAGTATCTGATAATTGTCTTTATGGAACTTGGTGAATGGTGCTGCATGCAAAGAAATACTCTAGATCTTTCTTTCTAGCATAAAAAAGAAAAAAATGAAGAAAAGAAACCACTTTACCGAAAAAATACAAGAATAAGAATTTAACTTACTGAAATCGTACTTTATCTACTTCAAATTTCGTTTCGAAAATGCCCGTTGTCATTACACGACAACGCAATATATCCTGTAATTTGGATAAAAAAATTCAAACATTTTATCGAAATGCCTATGACTCTCTTCAGTGAAAAAGATAGGCGATAATGTGATCTCTACAATTCAGAATTTAAATCGTCCTTCGTTTCGAGGACAATGGATAGGAAGAAATAACATTCGAAAACCAAAAATCTGGAAAATGCAAAGATCTAGAAATTTTTCAAATGCCAGACCAACCTGCTCGGATGGATTGTAATCGTTTTGCCGAATATCTCCGATTTTATCCAGGAAACTGAAAGCAGAATGATGTATCAACCGGTCAAACATTACATTGATTTAAAAAATGACACTGTAATCATCATAAAGCAAAAGAACAAAACTAACTATTTGGCACAATCGATAAGCTGATATTCATTACTTCTTTCAAAACAAGCTTGTACACCCCGGTCGGTCCAGCATTTCGTAACATGGTCATAGAACACCTGAAAGACATAACTTAAAACGATTTAAATTAGCAAAACATTGCCGTCAAAAATTACATAACTGATTTCAAAAACAATGTAAGAAAACGAATAATTTTGAAAGATAGGGAAATGATATGAGCAATGAACAATAATAACCTGAGGAAAATCGAAATCAGGTTCAGAGGAAGTCGACAATAAATAATCTCTGCTTGGAGCATTTGCACGATCGTCCAGTTGCACTGGCGGCTCGATTTCGGACATTGCTTTTAATATCACCTATAGTTCTGGATAAAAATGGCATCCCAACACTTTAAGATCCATTGCAATAAATATAAAGACCTCAAGATTCCCATCGACAAACACAAAGGTCTTAATACCAATCCTACCAAATGAAAGATTTTTAACCCATTTTTTAAAGCCTGAAAATCGACAAAAAAAGACAAAAAAAAAAAAAGAAAAAAAGAGATCAAAATCCTTCGAAAAATATTAAGAATTTGTATTCCCAAACAATAAAGTTGTTTAGTTGCAAAGCTCCAAATTCACTTCCATATTTCGACACGAAATGTCAAAATAGGTAAGCTACAGAATAAATATAAACAAACTAACTACGATGGAGTCACGGACATTCTTGCGAATATCGCTGATTTTTTCCTTTTTTTCTTTATCATTAAAACCACTAATATGTAAAATCCTCATCTGTTTCACAATAGTGCTTTTACCGGATTCTCCAGCTCCGAGTAACAACAACCGATGAGTTGCTCGAAGCAGTTGCTTATCCTTTTGTAACTGCTCCTCAATTTGTTTATTAATCTGAAAATGTATTGATTAAAAGCTTCAAGAATTGAGTAGAATTTGAATAGAGTATAGTAAGCCTAAAGTGCTCACAGTAAGATAACAATGTTAAAATATGAAAAAAATAACAAGTCACCAATTCTAGTGATAAAAAACTGACATTTCGAAATAAATGATATTGAAAGAAAAAATTAAATATTTTCAGAATAGAATACATACAAATCATTCCTTTTGTTTTCCCAAATTGCACCACTCTGATTTCATGCAGGCATGTTATATTCTTAAGAGATGTATACCTGACATATCAGATTATCATAAAGTTTTACACATCGAAAATGCAATACTTACCGCGCGATTCTTCTAATGATCCTTGTACTCATTGTGAGATTTCTAACAAATTTCAAATATACAAACTAAATTTAGCGAATTTGTTTTCTCTTTCTCTCATGAAAATTATCTTTTTTTCAACGACTGTAATAAAACTTCAACTATGTTTCTTAGACCTTAGGCAATGAATCATTTTCCATTTGAACAAGCGGTGCTATAAACAAAAATATGGGGAATACGATCTGCATAGCTGCACGAGAGGTAACTTGATAAATGAATTTTAATTAAGAATGAAAGCAGGAATAATACAATGATTACAGATGCAAATATAGTAAATAAAGAGCTTAAAATTCCCCTATAACATGGCAATTTTTTTTTTTGTCAGTAAGCCTTAAGTTACTTGCTGTGCTAAGTTTGGATTTATTATATACTTTATCAAATTATATATTTTATCAATAGAATTCTAGTAAAAATTAGTGGTTAACTTAGTCAAACATTCCATTTTAATGTTCTAGTAAGCTCGAATATTCTCTTTTCTGTTAAAAATATGGGATAAAGTGAACATTAGATAGCCATCACCAGAACCAGAGAAAGATGGAGAAAAGTTATTTAAAAGCAATTAAAGAAGTGAATCCATTCTTGGTTTGAATTTAATCGACTGCTTATTTCAGTGAAAGATTTGTAAGTTTGATCAGTCTCTGTGGATAAGAGTACTGCACATATAGTTGCATTACAAATAGTTCCAAATACAGCTTTGTTAACTTGGATGATGGTTGCTACTAATATCTTCAAGCGTTCAAAAAAAAGATATGATAAAAGTTTCACACCCGAAAAACGCTTAAATCCGAGGAGAACTGAAATGGTTTCTACATTTTAATTTTTGATCAAATTTTTTTTAAGTCCAAAATCGCTATCTTCTGGCTTTAAATCTGGCAGGACTTCATAAGGTAGTGCTTATTGAATAAAATGTGAAAGAACTTAAATCCAATGTAACTTTATTATCATCAATAGTTATACATTGTGATATCATGCTGGATGGTGCATTTATAGCACCATATTATATTTTAACAGCAAATTCATGATCTTTACTGTCAATCTAAAATATCAAACTTCTTATTCATGGTTCAATGAATTTAAATGAAGTGCATGTTTATAGTTCAATTGTCGGACTTATATTATCATGTTTTTTCTTCCCTCTTACTTATTTAGTGAAAGAAATTGAAATTTTCTTCATTGAAAGATTATTGAATATAATAATAATCTTTGGAAATCCGTTATCTTTAGTGCATCAACAAGTCTAAACTTATTATTATACATAGAATAAAAATTTACTTACCACAGTGATCAATTTTGAAATCATTTTGGTGACTGAAAAAAAGGTAATATCCTTTATTATTTTTAAATCGATAGAGATGGCTACTGAGAGAATAAGAGAGAGCCAATGTCAAAACTTCAAGCAATAACGAGTTCCAAAAACTGAACATAATAAAAGAAAGATCGGTATAAAAAGTTGATATTATTCTCCTTTTTTTTTTTTTTTTTTTTTTTTAAGAAAGAAGCATGTGTGATGGAGGAATGAACCAGCAAAAAGTGAATAATCACGGATGATCATATGTATGTAAATAATAGGATTACATCACATTCTGCCTTCTATCCACTCATTTCAAATCACGAAAGACACACTCCCCAGTTTGCATGAAAATGTTGGCTTTTTTGCACACCCATTTTGAATCATTCAGAAAGACTTTAAAATGATGTGTTATGTTGTATATATGTTTGTTCAGCTGTTCGTCTCACTAAAAATAGCAACGGAACGTCCGCAAGAAGAACTAATTTTTAAGTTAAAAATAGCTCACCCTGCTGTCTTTGTTGTTCCCCTTTGCCTTCTTATTTTTCTTGGTCTATTCGCTTAACTTCTTTCCTTCTCTTTTTTTCCTCTCCCTTCTGACTGATTCCCTTCAAGACTATCTCAAAACTGTTTAATGCACTAACTGTTAGAAATTAAAAAATATTCATTAAACAGGAAACCGGAATTTCTTAATCCATTTTGCAAAAAAAAAAAAAAGGTGAATCGATTGAAAGATATGATCTCGCTACCCAAATCTTGTATTATCATCCTAAAAAGCGATACTATTTTGTTATTGCTACTGCTAAGCTTCTTTGACATGTATATATAAATGCAAATATACGCGAACGCAATTTTAGCAGCACACTCTCAGACACTAAGTCTATCATTCTAGATGTATAAAGCATAAAAATTCCCGTAATTTAGAGTGCATGTTTTCTCAAATCCGATGCAGCACCATTTCCATATGCATTCCAAGTAGACAGCAGCAGCATGAATCTCTCAAATATTAGATAAATCTAATGTAACAAAATTCGTACATATATATATATATTATATGCATACGAATGAGCTCACTGAAAACAGTACAAATGAATCAATCAAAAAACTAACCAATTTCTGCACGGAATGCACTAAAAACTATTTTCGTAAGAAACGTCACGTGAAGTTACATAATTTCGAGGAATGCGAAGAGAATAATAAATCAAATGAAAACATGTCGCAGTCAATTAAAAAGCGAATAAACAACCGACAGAATCTAAAAGTTTTTAATTTTTCGAAAGGAAGCAATAAATTCAGATAGTAAGTTCATATAAATTTTTCCTGGGAAATGAAAAATTCAGTTTCCAAAAATGTAGATGTTCCGACCATATTGTTCATCTGGTCATAAGCATCAAACAATAAAGTTGAGTAAAAATTCATTTTATTATATCTCTATTATTTAGGTCAGCTAAGTAGGAAGAGTCTCCAAACTAATAGCAAAACTGTAAGAAAATAATGTACAAATGATAACTCACATGAACGGAAACCTCTACATTTATTATATCCCTGCCAAATCTTCCCACACAGACTTCTGTGATTCTTGATGTGATTTTAAGTTCAATACACATGGACAAAATTAACTCTTCCTAGATAAATTTTTGGCAGGGATAAGATCCGAACTTCTTTGATGCATCGCAGTAACTGATTACTTTTCTATATTATAGATTATTATGTAGCAGAAAAATGCATTTACAAAAACTTTTAATAGTATGTAAGAGAGAGTTTTATGCAAAAATTTTGTAAAATTTCATTCGACCCAACTTACTAGAAAATAAGTCATCTAATTATTCTTTGACCTGATACAACATTCAACCAGAAGAGTTTTAAATCCGAAAAAATTTTTTTCTTTGAAACAAGAAGAAGGATCTTAAAATTGTAACTGTGAAAGATAGGGAGGGAAGATGGTGAAGGAAGGGATACAATATAAAATGAAGAGCAATACATAACAGTACAGTTAATAGTACGCAGTAAATCAATCTCAAGGTGTGCTAGCTATTTGCACCAATTTTAGTAACAGAAAACAGGCCCACTTATGTATACACATCTTTATTTTTATCAAATGAACAACCATACCTTTGCAATTTATTTTTGCTTTTTTATTTTCTAAAATCATTTCAGCATCACAGGACATCTCTCTCTGTTCAATACCACATGTTTGGTTTGGCCCAACCATCAACGATTGCTTTATTATACTGAATAATCAGAATAAGAATCTCTCAAAAATTTTTTATTCTAATTTAAGGGAAACTTAGATTTGATACTGTTCTAACAATGCGCAAAAAGAAAAAGTATGGAATATTTGAAAAACATGTTGACTTTTCAAGAAAAAATGGCTATATAGATAATACTGAGAAAAGAAGAGAAAGCCATACCTTGATTTTAGAAATTTATACCGCACAGTATTAGAAGCAATCGAGGTACTGCGTATTAGGACTGTTCATTTGCACATTTAAAAAAAAAAAAAAAAAAAAAAAGAATGCAAAAGTTTCAAAAACCAAAAATGAAAAATGATATAATTTCAGAAAAAAGTAAAATCTGCAGATTTTTTTTCGAAAACCATCCATTTATCAAGAATAAAAATTCCGGAAGCTTCAAACTGATTGCAGACTCAAGAGTCTAAGAGTGTGAGTAAAGGTTTAGACAATGAAAACCTCTTAATTTAAATTTCAGTTGGCAAGATGTCAATTTGGAAATATAATAACTCTAAATGAAAAAAAAATATGCACATTTAAATTCGAACTGACAATAATTTGTTTCTCCTATTCGAGTGAGAACTGACTTTTTTTTTTTTTTATTCTTCTCGATATGGATTCTACAGTTTGTAGTTGTACCTAGACGAAAATCAGCTCTATTTTATAGAGCAGAAGAAAAAAATTCTTTTCAGCAGGAAAGTGCAAGAAATTTATTAAAATATCAAATAACATTTAGCACTACCATACCAAAACATGGATACAATTGGCCGTCTCATTAATGATACGATAAGAAATCTACAATGTCAAAGCAAAATATCATCAGCAATATTGCAAGGATATGACCAACTATATTAAATTAATTACATGACTTTTTTATTATGTCATAACAGAATATTTTTTATAATGAACAAGGTAAGAAATATGAGCGTTCTGCAGCCAATTTCCTCAAAGTTATGCTTCCTAAACATCCGTTAAAATACAAAATAATTACTAGTTGGAGGAGGGAAGAATCAAGAATTATATAATTTTCGAACTCATTATAGTCGAAATAAGCTCGATAACTTGATAGCCTGGCAACCTATCTTTTAGAACTTCAAGCATGCCTAAAAATGTTATGCATAAAACAAACTACTTCAGAAAGATCAAAATTAAGTCTCGAGAATTATTTAGGAATATTAAAGGTGAATTAAGAAACGTTTTAAGCTAGATCGCAAAACTCGAAACATTTCGTTACCATTTCATTACAAATAATTATTTAGCCTATTTGATGGATTTTACGAAAAAAAAAAAAAAGCTTTTTTAGAAGTTAAATATTTTGTAATAATTCCGTACGATTTTTTTATATAATTTAAAAAAAAAAAAAAAAAAAACGGTTATCTCTTAAAATTTAGAACTTTTCCTGCTCCTGAAAGTTGCAAGATGTTCGAAAAATCGTTGAATCCAAGGGATTAATTCAAGATCATATTTCTATGCTTGCAGTCTGCTAATCCAAAAGATAGAAAGATAACAAAAATTTTGTGATAACAAAAACAAAAATACATTTTTTGTATTTTTTTTTTGTTGATAACAAAAATACATAAAAGATCCTCCGCAAGCCATATTTTCGTCTTCAAAGTCATTACCATATTCACAGCAAAAAATCAACTATTTCAAAGCTAAAACTAATGGTGAAGAGCAACAAATAGAAAACTGGCCTTCAAGCAAACATTATCAATGATGAGAAAGATTAAAAGACATAATGAAGAAAGTCAATCTCTTACACATTCATCCAACTGCATCTCTCCGTATGTGGCAAATTCAATTCCAGAATATTCAGTTGTTAAAATAGCGAGTGGCCAGTGAAGGTAAATTAAAACTTCGACCGATATTATGTTTCCACCAAATTTAAATTGCATTTTCTTTCGATGATCTAGCAATGTTGAGTAACTATCTATTTTGGGGACCAAAACGACAATAAGTTGCTTTCAGGTGAGATGCTATTTACAAGAATAGAAGATCAAGACAAATGATAAAAAAGATGGACCCTTACTATTATCAGAACAAGGGGATCTTGATATCTATATAAGAGATGGTCTACAACTGAAAGACATTCTCTTGTTATGGACCGATTGAAGAAACCTGATATTAAAGTGTGTGAAAGTGTCAAAGGCAGTCCATAAATTGAATCAAAGCATCCTCTGAATTGAAGCAAATATGTTGAGCAACAGCAAATATGATTAATGTTTATAATTGGTAAAAGCAAACCTTTCGCTGCTCGCGTTCCTCATCACCGACTGCTGAGGAGTGTCCTACCATGCACCCCATCAGTCGCATCGCGTTGCGTCTTTAATGACGCGTCAATGTCGCAAATCCTGACAATGTCGCCAAGGATGCAAATGTGGCGTTTTCTTCAAAGATCTTTGAAGTGATCACTCCTGCAGAGTAAATAGTAATAATACGCAAGGTGAGGAGTGATAGTGGGAAAGAGAAGGAACGGAGGAGGGAGAATTCATGAATGTCGCCTTTTGTTTGATTCTCAATCCGGACAACAATCTCTCTGGAACAATTTTGAAAACATTTTTAAAGCCAACACCGAAGATAGGACAGACAAAGATGGCGACCGCAGTGACGGGGGAGACGTGGAGGGGGAGGAGAGGGAAGGAGGAGGAGGAGGAAGAGGACGAGGTACTGTTTACAGAAAGAGAGAGGAGAAGACGTTGGTAATGCAACTGCTATCCACGGAAATAGGAAACAAACTGCCGCAGATGCTGCAGTGATATATGATACATGCAGAGATAGAGAGAAAGAGAGCTCAGAAGTAGATGCGAGTTATGAAGTGACTAGGATGAGAGAGTAAAATAGACTGCAAGGATGGAAGTAAACTGCAAGAAATATTCTCCTGCTCCTCCTCTTACAATCTGCCTCAGATGCATAAGAGTGAAGTATGTTCCGTTCCTGTTCCTCATCTCCCTTTCAATACTATTTCCATCTTTTACTTTATTCTTCCCTTCTTTTCATACATACTCTTTTCTTAGATGCATTGCCGTTCCGATTACCGCAGCGTTGCAGTAGCAACAGCAGCAGTATCGTCAGTGCAATAGCTGTGCTTCGATAGATCGAGAAGCTTAGCTGAGGAGAAACTCGATATCGGCCAAATGATCTGATCAGAGTATTGCTATGGGAGCCCTCCTTGTGGCGCTAATTTGAAACATTGGCTAATTACTTATAGCAACAAACACGTCCCTCACGTGTCACAGCAAAGTGCTAAGTTGGCTCACCACGTCAAAAGACGTATTCTTCAACTCATACTCTTTGATCTCTATTTAATCTGGTCCCGAGGAAGAATCCATTTTCAGCGATCGCTCAGCATATCCCACAGTGTTTCTGAAACTGCCTGAAATATTAATATTCCACATCGATAAAAAAAAAAAAAAAAAAAAAAACACGAAGCGAGTCAGTTCATCGTCTTCCCTTAAGCCTTATTTGGTCTCAAACTTCTGAAGCCTTTGAAACCGGCAGACTGCTTGGTAATAAATGATATTTAACATCCTATCCAAACACTACCGTAACTTATTTAAGGAGTGAACAGTTCGATATGCCATGCTATTAAAACACGACATTCCTTCTCTGCCACGTCGTGCAGTACACGCATATGCCTGAAATATCAGCAAGACTTTTCTCTTGCTCATTCCTCCGCCTAGAAATCTTATATTCGATGATTGATTGAATGCAGAATGGATTTCCTGAAAATGCTATTTAAAATTGTTTGCATCTTAGAAATATTATCTTGAAGAACAATATTTTAATACCTAATGATTAGGAGGTTGTGAGTACAAACATAACTAAGAGAATCTATTCCTCAAATTCGTCTCGCAGTATATTTTGCAATGCATCAAACTGCCATCAGAAAGTCACTAAGACTGCTGAAGAAAAGAAGAAACATGAAAAATACTGCGATCGGAATGGAACAAAAGAATGTGGTGATTTCTCGAAAGATCAGGATGATGCTCTGAACCAGAGCACAAGGAGAAGTACATAACAAGTATAATGACATCTATCAAATATAGCTTGAGAAGACGTTCCAAAGATGTTATTGTGACATGTAATATAGTGCACGCTACTGTGAAATGCAGCGGTGCATGTGGTAAAACATAATGCAACAAAAAGATGAAGTGTAGTTAAGAGAGTTAAGGGAAGCAAAGAAATGAGTGACCCGAAGGCAGTGACGATTGGTCTTCGGCTTTCTGACATTTATTGTCCACAGCATTTATCGTTCTACATGAAATGCTGAGGGATGAAGAGAGTGGAATGTGTGACAAAACGGAGCCAAAATCCTCCTCGCATCGATTCTATCAGGGGGCCGGTGCTAACAAAATGAAGCATCCGAAGTATGTAACTTGTTTAGGGCGACCCAACTTATCATTGATAATCTCATGTCACATACCACATCCCTCGAGCTTTCATCCAAAATTACCACAATTATCATAATCGCCCCTTAACTTATTCGCAGAATGATAGCGACTACACAGAACGTCATATATTCAGAATGCGGAGACATCTTGTCCAACTTTCAAAATGACGAACGGAAGAGATAGTGATTTTCATTTAGACTCAGTTGTAATGGTACAAAGCAAACCAGCCGGTCCGATTTGTACCAAACTTTTCCCGATTGTTTGGGACGGTTGACTTCTGGTTCACTAGCTGTTACTTTTTCTTTAGTTATGTTTCCTTGTTTCCGGGTTTCTATTGTCGTTCTGTTCTAGATTAGTAGAATTAAAGTTTCGAGCGGAAAAGAAGACGGGAATGAGAAGCAATGAATTACAAGTTGACTGTTATTTGAACAAAGAATACAAGGTCACAGCAATAATCCACTGTGAAATACAAATAATAGCTGGACAGGAACATAGTTGGGAGAAAAAAACTCCTCACGTTGTGCAGTTGTTTCAGTTCTTCTCCTCTTTCTATTTCTTCACAATGAAATACTCTCAATTTTCTTCTTTTTCCTTTAACTTTGTACATGGATTTTCCCATATTTTTTTTCGTGATATAATGTTAATGAAATTTATATGGCGTAATATATGATTCATTTGTTTTATTTCCAGAATGTCAGGTAATGGATCTACGCTTCAAGTAAGTATCAAAATTTGGTTTTCAAATATAATGAGAAATTCCTTTTACAATCTTCAAACTTCAAATATCTATTATTTCAAATTAGTTTCCATATTAATCTTGTTTATTGATTGGAAGCAGATAGTTTATCTCGTCGGAACGATTTCCTTTTTTTGAATTATAGAAAGCAATTGAGTTGGTAACAAAGGCAACAGAGGAAGACAAAAAAAAAAATTATCCAGAAGCATTACGATTATATAAACATGGAATCGATTATTTTCTTCATGCAATTAAATGTAAGTTATCATTAATAATTCGGAAGTAAAGCTTTGGCACACAATTTTGGTATCAGCTTATTCTCTTCATCGAATTTTTCGACAATGATTTAGAATGGGATGTATGTTTTAATTGTGCTTTTCTTCATATTTTCTTCTAACTGTAACTTGAACTGTCTTTCTTCCTATGAATTGAATGTAATGCATTTCTGCATTTAGATGAAGCTCAAAGTGAGAAACAGAAGGACACAATTCGGCAACGTTGCGCTTCCTACTTGGATCGAGCCGAAAAAGTGAAGGAATATCTAAAGGTAATATTTGTGAAGTTTTTATAAATTAGTGATTTGGAAGAATGATGAAGCAACTTAAATGCTTAAATCGACCTTTTACCACTCTTTCTTCTCGCCTTCTATTACTTGCTAATGAAAAGAAACTGGAAATGAAAGTCATTTAAAATTTACAATTTGTTTTTATATTCATAGCTAATGAAAGTGCGTTTAACTGATTGATGAGAATTCTGTAGTAGTTTTTTATGATGTGATTTGAATGAAATGATTTACTTACATTTTATATTTGAGATGTAACCGTTCTGTGCTCAATAATGAAAGCTTATGAAAAATTAGTTGATAATGGTTTTATGAATCTTTCAGCAGACTGCAAAAAATATTTGAGTTTGAAATGTAACACAAAATTTTGCAGTTTGAAATGGTTTTGCAGTTTGCAGTTTGAAATGTAACACAAAATATGTTTGCCGATTTTTGTCATATTTTTGAAATGGAATACTGACTTTAGAATCGCTGAGTGAGATGAAATTAGTTTATCCAGTTGCTGTAGCATTTTATATAACTGATTTTAATCACCTGCTCGGATTTTTTTTTTCATACCTTTATGACTACCACAAAATTTTTAGTAGCATATTCTTTCTGAATTTACATATTATGGAACGATTTGTTTCGCAGGCTTATTTGAAGCTATATGATCGTTTTCACCTTTCTGCAGTATCAAATCTCCATCCTTCTTACAGTGCTCTATGTATTCACTTGGATTTTATGCAAAGGTCAGAAGTAATTCAGAAAATTTCACATCCTTTTACAGTCTGGTGGTGATCGAAAGAAGGCCGTGAAAGATGATGCTTCTGGAGCGAAAGGTTCAGATTCAGATTCTGAAAAAGATACCGAAAACAAGAAATTACAAGAAAGATTATCAGGTGCCATTGTTATGGAGAAACCGAATGTGAATTGGGATGATATTGCCGGTCTTGAAGGAGCTAAGGAGGCACTGAAAGAAGCAGTCATATTACCAATCAAATTTCCTCAATTATTTACAGGTTTGCGTATTTCATGAACTTAATAAAATTCTCTTAGAACTAAAAATTCACGAACAATTTATTGCTGTTGGTAATAAAGTAGAGATATAAAGAATGTTGAAATATCGAATGTAGGACGGAATTAATATGTGGAAACTATTATTTTTATGTATATTTGAGTGACAGATGATGCATAGTTTATTTTAAAAATGATACAAATGACGCATGATGCATATCATTTGCTCTGAGTCCATCAAATTAATTGGAGTGACTTATATTATGCTATATTTATTCAGAATCTTTTTTTTTCGCAATATTTTCTTCTGAAATGGTTTTAAATTTGGATTTTTTTCTTTGGTTAGTTTAACAGATCTTTTTATCTTTTTTTTCTTCTTTTTTTTTTTTTTTTTTCTTTTTTTTTTTGAGAGAGAGAGAGTTTTTCTAGGAGTTTTCTATTAAGGATCCTCAAAATTATTGTCCATAATCGCTATTAGATTTAATATAGTTTTAAAATTGAATACTGAATCTTTATTACCGATTTCATCATATTTCATCACTTTGTCACTTGACGTCTTAAAAAGTTTTAATGAAATTCATTTATCCATCTTTCCGTTCAAGAAGAAATCGCTATTTATCCATAATATGAGTGCTGTTGGTAATTATTGCTTAATATTTGATAATTGGTTGATTTTAGCATTTTTGATATGAGTAAGCAATGTTTATTCGAACTACATTTATAAGCTAAATGTGTAGCATTAAATATAAACATTAGCAAAATCATAAATGTTGCGTGAGAGGGTGAGCGTTGGGCGCTTTGTGAGCTCGAGCTGTTAACGCCATATCCTCTTCTTTCATGAGAAATAGGGATGCTCCGTAAAGACCCGGAGATATGAAACATTGCATAAATGCCAGGAATAGCATTACAACAGGAACAGTTGAATCCGGTTTCCTCCAGTCCTTGATTATCGATATCGCGTAGAATGGTAACTGATAGAATGGACTAGAAAAAACTTTTCTTAATTCAACTTGTTTAGTCAGATCTGAACATAATGTATAAGAAATTAGACAAACCTGAATAGAAATGAATAAACCAGAAAACGACTTTTATACAAGCCAATACTCTGAAATACGATCGGACTGTGGTAAAGTATGCCGAGAACTCGGATATATGCGTAAGAAGCCAGTGATGCAGGTATAAATACTCCCAGAATCAAAAGATATGTTAAGAATTTAAGGCCGCTGTCGCTGAAATGCAAATTCTGGTTAAGTTAAAGAATAAAACAAATTTATATCTTTTTTTTTTCATGTGCATTCAAATCTCTTGAAAGATTTCAAAAACTTTGTAAAATTTTCTTTTTAATATTTCCGAGTCCGTTTAAAGTCTTATTTGCTGAATTAAAAAGTGCAAACTCGTATTATCGATCAATTTAGGTAGTAGATAAAAGAGCTAGCTAAACCTGTCTCCCCATATGCAGTGCCTAAATGAGGGATCGTAGATAATAATATGTCCATTAGTAATCGTTGGTAGTGCTAGACCAAAAGCTAGCAGCCAGGAAAGGACACACAACATATTAGGTGATAAGCCAAAGAGTTGTTCATAATGTATTCGTGCAAATGTTAACAAATGTACGCCGGCTATGCAAAGTGCCATGAAATGTATCACGGTCCATGCAGCACATGTTAGTAGAGCCTGAAACCAAATTTCTTAATCTCAAAAATTGATTTGAAATGTTGGTATAGAGACTTGTTTTTCCTGATTTATATCTTACACCTACAAATGAAGGAATTTTTTCTGGACGTTTAATAAGAATTCTGAATGAGCTTCGAGTAATCCGCATGAATACCAAGATTTTTCATCTTATCTTGTCTGAAGAATTCCACATAAGAATCAAACATATCAATTTTTGAAATAGAAGATCTTGTTATATTTCATAGAAAGGAAACTATTCAAATGAATAATAACTCTTATATTAAGGTTTTGCGATTTTTTCAAAGCGTTTCACTTTATTAAAGCAGTTACTTTTGATTCGAGTGCAGTTTTGTTTCTGCTTATGGGAATTACTTCCCATAAGCAGAAACAAAAATTACTAATGGCTTAACAAACCTGAATCAAATATATGCTGTTAGACAAATGATATAGAAAAAAAAACAAGTATTGTCCCTACTTGGAATACTGAAGTACTAAAATTTAGCTGTTCAGAATTCCATAGAAGCAAGTAATGACATAACCAAACGATATGATTAATAAATTTACCTGTACGCGACACATCACGTTGCTATGGGCCCAAATATTGACTCCCGTCCACACATTGTAGATTAGCATTGGTATTAGGAAACATAGCGTTGCTGCATTTGTTATGCATAAGTGGGCAATGAAATGGGATGAAATGAAATTACGATATAGTCTGTTATAAATGATGTAAATCAACAGTGTACAATTGGCCAAAAGGGCCAACAAACTAATGCAGGCAAATGTAATAGCGAGTAAAGGTTTCGGTTCAGCAACCATTTCAATTGCAGTAATTAATACTTCAGAATGATTGGATGATATTGATGGAACCATTGCCATAGTTGCTATTACACTCCTGGTGCTGTTACTTTCACTTTTTCGAGACTTGGTCTTGTATGAATTGTGAGGAATATTGCTTTGTTGATTTTGGGACAATAGGCTCATCTACATTTCTCTGAGAATAATTTTCAGCGATATAAATAAGACGATTTTCTAAAAACTCCAATTTTCGATTAAAAAATTTGAGAGCATTCTTCTCTCTTTTTTTTTTTTTTTTTTTTTGATTGTTTCACACATATTAAGAGTTAGAACGGTATGAAATGGAATCTTTTTGATAAATTAGCAATTGGATAAAGTATGTCGCTATAGATTTAAATAAAGTTTAATTGAGTAATTTAGGCGAATTTGAGCAGTATACATTTTTGCATATAATTCAGTTGAAAGTCAATGAAATAGAATCTACTAGAAAAATCGTAAGACAGTGTCATTAAACAGTTTGTTTGTAAATAAGATTAAAGTTTTTCATTACGTGGATATAGCTATATGGATTCCTTTCCATCAATAGAGGTTTTCTACTCTAGATAGAAATAATTTTTTATGGAATTCAAATTATAACATCTTTCAAGACTTAAGCTTCAACAACGTAATAATTGCAAAACAACAAGTGCTCGTAAACTACAAAATAAATAAGTATCATTAGACATCAAAATAACAAATTCGAATGTTTAATATTTTCTGACTTTATAGTGCTCACTCTACTCATCATTATTCATGCGATTAGGTATTACAAGTTTTCATTACATTACTCATCTTATAAACGACAAATAATGAAGAACTAAATGTTTTGTAATGATGAGGTAAATCAGTCTGTACTGAGAGATTAATCAGAAATTCGTTATAAAATTACCGAGGATATCATAAAAGTGATGTTTGCACGATGTTGTCTTCTTGAGAAGGCGGGCGACATTTTAGCTTTTGACTAGGAAAAGTGGTATTTTCATAATCCATTCATTCTCAAAGTGATTTTTATAATCGGTTCAGTGTTATACTTCTCGCATGAAAGAATAACTGAAAAGAGATGTTTTAGATGTGAGAAATATGAACGAGAAAAATCAAGAATTAGAAGATCTGACACTTATCATTTTGACAATAATGCAGGGAGGGAGTATACTTCGACATAGCAAAATAGATGAGTGTGTATGAATGTGTGCGTAGTTATATCTGTGCCATTCAACCATTGGATAAGCCTGGCAAGCTGCTGTCGTTGCTGCTTCCTCTGATATGATTTCTACTAATACTGCTATTCGCTAATCATGGAAGCTCACTAGCTAGACTCGGAGGGGCGAAGAACCTTGTGAATTATCGATTTTACACACTAACCAGCTCTGTAGACTACTTGTTTTGCACGACGTCATGTGTCTTCTTTCCATAGCCTTGCATACCTTCTGAAAATTAATTTATCGATGTTTGCATTGAATATTTCGTCTAAACAGGCTTCAAAAAAGCTTTCTAGATAGTGCTCAAACGAAAAATATCAAACTAGATATTTTTCTTTCTCCTTTAGCCGTCCTTCTTAAATGCTTTTTTAATTTTTCACTTTTAGTTGATTACGCTCCACTTATTAGTCATAATCTCTCATTTTGTTTACTCTTTGCTTTACACCGTTATTGATTGAATTTATTAATTATATGGGAATTTTATTTTCATGTAATTTCTTTTTCTTTTTGATTTTTAGGTAATAGAAAACCATGGCGTGGGATATTGCTCTTCGGCCCACCGGGAACTGGCAAATCGTATATCGCAAAAGCGGTTGCAACAGAAGCCAACAATTCAACATTTTTCTCAGTGTCATCTTCGGATCTGATGTCAAAATGGTTGGGCGAGTCCGAAAGGTTTGTATTTTTGATATGTATAAAAATTGAATATATATGATCGCGAATCACATGTTGCATATAATTTTTGCAGTGGGTTAAAAGACACGATCAACAGTTCTTTTATTAACGTAGGTTTTGATAAACATAATGATGGAATTGAAGTTCTTCTTGCAGCGTCCTCTTTGCTTCTACAAAAGATCGGAAATGAAGGAGTTGAAAATTTTTAGAATTATTTTTTGGAACTACATTCGTGTTAAACAAAAATGGCATAACGACTAAAAATGCTGGGAATTGAAGATGTGGGATGTAATGCAATTTTTGGAGTGTTGAAATTAGACAAAAATGTTGCTTAATATATTGAAGCCCAAGTATCAGAGTTACTTTAAACTGAAAGATAAGTCAAGCAGATTAAAATCTGAATAGATGTGATGCAAAATTCTAGAAAGTAGGGTTCTCATACAAAAACAATATTGGAAGTGAGCTAGTAAATCTTATGAGTTTTCAGCACTTATCAATTTGAATCGATTTTTTCTTTCTTTTTTTTTAGACTGGTGAAGCAATTGTTCGAGATGGCTCGAGAACACAAACCATCTATAATATTCATCGATGAGATTGATTCGTTGTGCTCATCACGTTCCGATACAGAAAGTGAATCTGCTCGACGTATAAAAACCGAATTTTTAGTTCAGATGCAAGGAGTTGGCAATGACATGGAAGGTATATTAGTACTTGGTGCTACTAATATACCATGGGTATTAGATGCTGCTATTCGGCGACGATTTGAGGTTGGAAGAATTACCTTTTTTGGAATGGATCTGTCATATTTTATTGTGAGCTTTGTATTTCGCACATTTCAATGTGCTATCTTTCGATAATTATATAGAGCAAAATATATACTTCTGAGAAATTAAATTAGGCTTAAGTATTTTTGGCATAAGCAATCATAAGATCATTTGATAGCTAAAATTTAGAAATCTGAAAATGATTTTAATTTCAGTGGTGTCTTAAAGGTGCAATTCATAAGCATTCATAAGTTTCATTTTTAGTTCAACTATATATATATGTATAATATAGTTATATAGTCTATAAAAGAAAGATGACTTGTGTGATTGATTTGTCTGCTACAAAATATGCTTTGGGAACTCAATAGTTTAGCGATTGATATTTTTATTTTCCAGAAACGGATTTATATCCCGTTACCAGAAGCAAATGCTAGGAAAGACATGTTTAAATTGCATGTCGGGAAGAATACACAACATTCATTAACGGAACAGGATTTCAAGGTTTGTAGTAATTTTACGTAGGTCCATTTTTATGTATTTTTAAGAAATGGAGTTTCAATCATTCAGTATTGAGGGGGGAGACCCATTCAATTAATTTCTACTTTAAATCTCATATTTATTTAGGTTCATTGTTATGCATTTCCAAGAAATGTTATATGAAGATTACATTTTCTGAGGAAGAAGAATATATGTGTATATATATATGACTAAGATAAAGTCGTAATGTAATTATTTCTGCTGTAGCAATGGTTCAGCAACAAGTTCTAAGAAATTGTTTTTTATACCTGATTTTCGTATTGGACTCTATTTTTTTGCTTTTTGTTGTTTGCAGACTCTTGCAGAAAAAACGGAAGGTTTTTCTGGATACGATATTTCGATTGTTGTACGGGAGGCTTTAATGCAACCGATTCGTAAAGTGCAAACAGCAACTCATTTTAAGCATGTTTCTGGGCCGTCACCTTCAAATTGTAATATTATTGTACATGATTTGCTGACTCCTTGCTCTCCTGGTGATCCAGGTGCCATGGCAATGTCCTTCATAGATGTACCCGCCGATAAACTAGCTGAACCAGTTCTTTCAATGGTACATTTTTTGTTGTCGAAATTTCTGGCTCTTTTCATATCATGATATGATGATAAGCAAAAATGAATTAAGTGATAATTTTATCAATTTATGAGAAAAGAACAGGAATAGTTGATTTTTCCTCTATTTTGCGCATCGAATAGAATCAGGATAATTCTAGGTAATCATAATATTCAATTAAATGTTAAAGAAAATTTCGTTAAAATTCAGAGCGACATGCTACGATCGTTAATGAACACGAAACCAACAGTAAATAAGGCGGATTTGGATAAATTGATGCAATTTACGAAAGATTTCGGTCAAGAAGGATAACATTTTCGGAGGAAACAGATAAATTTGATATGTCTTAAGCGTATATGTAGAACTAGTTATTTTAGATCGTCGCTTTTCGACTATATTTGCTTCAAACTTTTCTGCAAATCTTCAAAACTTTTTTTGTTGTATATATGGCACTTGAATAAGAAGAGATCGTCAACTATTAGAAATTTATAGATGCTTTTCAGTGAGTTTTGACTTAATTTTTTGCTATATTTTAATTTGTTTTCGGTCATTCCAATCTTTAGAGATTTTAACTTTTGATTCGTATCTCCTCTATTAAAAATATTAGTTTATTAGTTATACTTCAATCTTTTGATGAAGATCGTGCTGTTCCTGATTATAGATTATAATTCTTTTTTCAAGAAAAGAGGTGAAACAAATATTAAACTTGTTAGTATCGACAGAACAGCTGTCCTCATCTGTCGAACAAATTATTTCTGAATTGGGGCTGGATAAAATTTTTTCCGGAAATGATGCAAAATGAGTACTGAAAATTTTGGGATTTATTTAGATTTTTTTTTCTTTTTTTTGATGCGGCGTTTTACTGCTTCTGATCTTTGTTCAAGAGATCATGCAAAAAATTATGATGTGAATTATTAGAATTTCGTAACCTATGGAAAAACAGAATTTTTCGTTGCGGTATTGACGGTTATTTAATCGTACATGTGCATATTAACCTCCTTTTTCAACTCTAAGGTTTAGAGTTTTCCTGAAATTCATATCTGCACTGTTTCTATAATGATTTAATAAAATAGTACCAAATTAGTTCGTTCATGCGAAGCAGATTGGTCAGTTCTTTCGATAGATTTTTATCCATTCAGTCTTGCCTTCAGTTTCCTTTTTTTTTTCTGATTGTTAATCATGACAGAGCAATCGGGTTAAATCAGAAAAAGAATTAATTTTCTTACATATTTTCTTTCTAGAACTAACTTCCATCGAATATTTGTTTGCCCATTCATGTTTTGTGTGGTTGATGTGACGTAACAACAAAAAAAAAAAATTATTTTTATGTCAATTTCAACTTATACATTTTTTGTTCATCTTTGTAATTAAACTGACAATATATAAAATGTGATTCTTTTCCACTTCTTGATTCCTCGTCAAAGGTTGGGATCTGTTGGATTAGGTAAAAGTTACTTAAACTTTTTATTAGAAATTTTATTTTCGACAGAATCAACTATGAGAGGTTTTGAATGAAAAAGTTAAGCGAACTTGTGTAATGGTAATTTTTGTGTTGTAGTGAATTCAGACTTTCTATTTGCCGGACTTTCTCTTTGCCAAACCAGATCTACATATAAAGTGACATTTTCTATTTGTAATAGCAATCGTTAAATGTTTGCACTGACTTAACAAAGAAAGTGACGAATTTGAATAAGCGAATAAATAGTGTATTCATTGAATTTGAAATTTTTTACGGCGGGAACTTGTTACATTCTTTAGCTAGCTTTCCTTAATAAGTGGAATCTCTTCGGTCGTTCTGGATTGCATTAAATTTCCCCAAGGTTTATTTTTCTGAATTGCACAAATTTAAAAATTCCTTCTGATCATCTGTGAATAAGAATTGCGAAAGCATTTCTCCAGTATCTAAGAGATTTTCATGCACATATATGCTTCATATGCGGATGCACATATTGCTGTTAATAGTGGAATATCGATTTTGATAATATATTCGTTTCTTTAATGTTTGTGAAATCCGATATCACGAATGTTTGTTCAATTTCCTTCTCAAAAGCTAAGAAGAAAGATAGCCTTTTTTTTTTTTTTTTTTTTTTGGTAGTTTCGTTTTTAATTTATTTTTTATTTGATATGTTACCATGTAAGTCACTTTGTATTTTGGCGATGTTTCTTGGTATTTTTGTGACTGCTGTGGATAATTAAGTAATATAAATTATCAATCGTTAATATTGACAATGATCGTCGACATTCAAAAGGTGAACAAGGGCAAGATCAATTGTAATTAGTTATGGTACTAAACATTACTGTGTTACATAAGAGTATTTATTCTGGCCAGAATTTCTATTTTACAGGTGCTGTAAGAATTTCCATATCGAAATCTTTCAAGCTGAGCAAATAAAATATGAGAACTTTACAAATAATACGCAGTGTTTGATCATACATCCACTCGATGATTGATTCTTAAATTCAGCATTAGGTATTGGTGAGAATCATGGGGAATTTCAATGTTTTAATGACATCCGATTCTCGAAGTTAGTGTTTCCTGATAATGTTTGTTAAAAACATACACTTTATGAAGATGGAACAATTATAAAATGTATAAATTTTCTGTTCGTGTGTTCCTATTTAAATATGGATATGGTCATGCCTTCTTACTTTTTTATTCTAAGAATCTTTTTCGATTAATCTTGCATATGGTCTTGGAAACTGATATAACTGCTGTTTCTGTGAAATTTGGTATTCCTAAAGCTTGCAAAGTATAGAAATTTCAGAATGATAGGTGAGTTTGCCTTACATCATTTTGATCTTCAACTTTTGAAAATTGTGCGTTTCTCCTCTCCTGTCATTCCTGCAACGTCGACATTTTATGCATAAATTCAGTTATTGATTTTGAAGAGAGCATGAAAATTATTTTATGATTTATTCAATACTGACTGTCTCATTTGCACAGTACGTAAGCGTATGCTTATGTTGTCAACTCAATACCTTCCTATTTTTCTGCTTCCTTTCTACTTTACAGAGTTAAAAAGAAATTCGTATTGTGTGCTGTGAAGATCGTCAAAATGTTTATTTGATCTCACGGAGTGATCAAATGGCTTGCATTGTAGAAGAATCTGTTTAGATCAATTCGACTTCATTTGGATCAAAATAAATACATAGATATGTACATTATAGCGATGCATTAGCCTTGCAATTAATTGCTCTTCTCATTGTTTACTAATTATTTGATGCTTAATGCGATTTCTAGCTAATTTCTGCTAGTCATTTTAAATATACTCTTTTGCACATATTTCTAGCGCCGATATTCCGGGTTACTGATTTCTTACATCAGATAATGATGATATGATAATGTAATGTCGCCCTTCTAAATTATCATTGATAACATCAGAATATGCAAATGTTTATTTTAAAGGATATTAAGACTCGAACTTTTTCATTTGTTGAAAATTGGAATTTAATGATTGAAAAAATACTTGCTTTTTTGAGGGAAAATAAATTTTAAATTAGAGGCTTTGGATTAAAGAGATTCAAGATTTATATTTGACTTGAAAGGGATATCCTGTTCCTACAAGAAATTAGCAATGCCTAAATTTCTCATTTCTCGTACTGTTCGTTCTCAAAAGATATTCACTCGTAAGCAATTTATTTTCATTTATGAGATCTTTCGTACCAGTGATTGCTGATGTATTTAATCAAATTTTAACAAAATAGCTTGTGCAGAAAGAAAGTTATGAGTGGTTGTCCTTCTTCTGCTATCTTTCTGTGGCGATCAGTCATTACAGTTTATCGTTTCTTTTTTATTCATTTCCAGTTTTTATTTCTGACAAAAATTCTCTTTTCTACGAAACGACAGCGAGTGTTCAATTCTGTACACAGCAATGGAATCCTCAGACAAGAATTTTCCTGACAAAATTCATCTCAAGCGGCGAATTTCGCTCTTTAATGGTTGTGCTATCATTATTGGTGTTATCGTTGGTTCTGGGATATTTGTCAGTCCCAAAGGTTCGATGATTTTTTTTTTGAAGAAATTAGACATTTTTCAAATTTTTAAAAAATTTGAAAATCCGTTTTTCTGAAGGAATCTCAAAACTTTGGTAAATCTTTAGTATGCAAAAATTTTTCAAATTTATTTTCTACACATTGTAAGAGACAGCAAATTATTACTAAGATCAAGACCAAATTTTTCTTCACTTCTTATCAGAAGATTCTAAATTCGTTTTGAAATTTTAAAATTTTCTAATAGATATCTCTACTTTCAAGGTGTACTTATTGAGTCGGGAAGCGCTGGTCTATCACTGGTTATATGGATTTTATCAGGTGCATTTGCCACAATGGGTGCTTTTGTTTATGCCGAACTTGGAACCACTATCCCTAAAAGCGGCGGTGAATATGCGTACATCAATGAGGTAGGTATGAAAGTGACAGCTTTTTTCTTGGTTTATTTTCAATTAATTAGTTTTTTCAAATTAATTTTTCAACATTTTTCTCCGGACGATTTATGAACTCTGTTCTGAATTTATTCTTGTCTAATATTGAAATAATTTAGCCTTTCGAAAACATCTGTAGAGGAGAATGATTGCCTTGTTGAAATGTAAAAAAAATCTAGACATTCAACTTTATCAGATGGAAATTAAGTTGATTTGATGGAAAGAAAATATGACAACGAGGTCTCAAATTAAAATGTGATTAAAATTGCTGATAAAAACTTATCAAAGAATTGCGGATTATTTTTCTCTCAGTTAATATAATCGCAGTTTTCTAATTAACGGTTTGTCATGTTAATCATAATGATACAAATATGATTAAAATAAGTTGAAATTTTGAATACTTATTTGAGATTATAGATTACAATAGAGAAATGATTTGGTGTGGTTGTACTTCCATGTCTCTTGCTCTTTTATTCTGAACCAAGCTATGATTTTATGTATTCAACTTTGGATCTTTAATTTAGCAATTCTTTGCATATGTTATTATCTTATGTCCATGTATCATTTGGAAAAAGAATAAATTATTAAGATGCCGGCAATCTTAAAAGCATTTGAAATGTTTCATTTTTCTTAAATTTCACTTGAAGTTATTTTTTTTTTTTTTTTTTTTTGTTTTAGGCATTTGGACCCTTACCTGCGTTTCTGTTTCTTTGGGTAGCACTAATTATCATTAATCCAACATCAAATGCTATTATGGCTTTAACATTTGCTCAGTATACGCTTCATCCGTTTTTCAAGGATTGCGAATTGCCCGATGATGCTGTGAGGTTATTAGCTGCTTGCATCATTTGTATGTTTTAGTTTTGAATATTGTGTTGGCTTATAACTTTCTCTTCTGATGATTATCTTATCTTTATTCTTTGCTGTCAACACAAGCAAAATTTTGTTATTCTCTGGAACTTATATTGCAGCATATGATTTTGTGGAATAATCATTCTTCATTTCATGACTACCAAACTTCACTAATAGACTGCAATTAGAACTTTAAATAACCTATTTGAAAGACAAATTTTAACAAAATATTCTAAAATAATGGAAATGAAGTTTTTTTGTTTGATTAAATTGCAGGTTTATTGACGTTTATCAACTGCTACAGTGTGAAGTGGTCAATGAGATTGCAGAATATTTTTTCTTTGGCCAAAGTAGCTTCTCTTTGTGTCATTGTTATAGCTGGTTTAGCATGGCTGTGTTTAGGTATGAACTTCCATATTACTCCGCATTTATTATTTTAATGGATCGAGTTTTAATCCAGTTTCTCGAAACTGGTGATGATGGGATTATGAAGCAGAAATATTGTCAACTTGTTTTAGATTTGTAGCTTGCTGTCTTTCATGTTATATTATAGTTCACAGAAGAGAGCACTATCAATTTATGACCATTAGAAATTCATAATAAATTAAAATAACAGAGTCTAAACAGTAGTTAGTTCCTCTCCAGCTTTATTTGAATTCCATTAGCAGTATTGAAGGAATTATTTTAGGTAATACGGAGCATCTAGAACCATCCAGATTATTTGAAGGATCACAAACAAATCCGAGTCATATAGCATTGGCTTTCTATTCGGGTGTATTCTCATTTAGTGGATGGTAATAATTTCCACTTCAGGAACATTCCATTCTCTTTCTATTCTAACTTTTCAATTTTTAAAAATATTTTAGATTTTAGTTTTCACTAATTGAAAAAAAATACAATTTCCCGAAATACTTCTTTTAATTCATTTTGAATGAGCTTCACTTTTTCCGATCTGTTCTTTTTTGTTCAATTATGCAATTGTTTTTTTCTTTTTTTTCTTTTTTTTTTTTTAGGAATTCATTAAATTTTGTAACCGAAGAACTGATTAATCCCCACAAGTAAGTTTGAATTTTCAAATTAATTTGCAAAACAATTTACATATGTATGGTTATCAATAGAAATTGTGTTTTTATTAAATTAATGTGGAAAAACAAGCTCTCCACTACAACTTTTCTTGAAAAATGGAGGAAAGATATTCGCATACTGAAGCCTTGTTCACAGGTAATTTAAAACTGAAGATTGAAAGATAAGATTAACAATTTTACCTATATTTCAGAAATCTGCCTCGAGCAATTATGATTTCGTTGTTCACAGTAACAACTATATATATATTGGTTAATATCGCGTATTTTGCTGTCTTGTCCGTGCCAGAAGTCCTGGATTCAACAGCTGTTGCAATAACTTTTGCAGAAGTAGCTATGGGTCGATTTGCACCAATAATGCCGATATTTGTTGCGGTTTCATGTGCTGGTGGTCTGAATAGTATTATTTTTTCAGCAAGTCGAATGTTCTTCGTTGGCGCCAGGTTTATATATAGTTCGAATTTTTCGAATTTTTTCCTCAACTTTTCAACTTCTGAAAAAATCTCCTACCATTTAGATTCTAGTTATTCAATGATTTTAAACTAGAAATATTTATGCAAATAAATGAATCAATTTTGTGATCTTCCATGATACTCTTTGAATTTTTATGGAATTTCTGATTTCTTTTTGTTGGACGAGATATCTTGCTCATCTTATTGCTATGTGATACATATTTGCATTTTGCATTTGGTTTACTATCTAGAAGAAGTAGATTATATGTGTCCGTAATAAAAATATCTATTAAAACCTGAGTACTATTCACTTTTAAACGTCGAAATAACCGATTTCTGTCATCACAAAAAATTCTTCAGGGATGGACGGTTGCCAGAATTGCTTTCGATGGTTTCCATAAATTATTTAACGCCATTGCCATCATTGCTTATTCTTGGTATCTTGTCGCTGTTGATGCTGATTACTTCGAATGTTTATTTACTCATTAATTATGTGACATTTACTGAAGCATTCGTTATCGCACTTTCTGTTGCTGGTCTAATCAAATTGCGATTCACCCAACCTAACATCCAACGACCAATCAAGGTGGAGGATAGGTTTTTTTTTTTTTTTTTCTTTTTAACTTTTGAGTTCAGAAATCTCTCTAATTTTATTTCACTCGTCCTGTTGGAAATAATTTGAAATCAAAACATTCTTTCGGAAATAGAAGAGCATTTCATTATAACATAATTATTCTTGCGAAAATTCTTCAAAAAAAGGCGAAAAAAATTCTCCTCTCTCTTAAAAGCTTTCCTGGAGAATGCGATTCATTCATAACATTTCTTGATTTGACAAGTACTATCTTTTATTTGCGAATTTTGATTCCTTCGCAAGTATTACAAATAAGCATGGATAACTTTCTAATGTTGTAAATGATTTTTCATAATTCATATAAATTTAGTTCTTCAAAATTTTTCACATTTAGAGCAGTTAGGAGCTTGAGATCGTAATACTATTCATAGTGAAATTTCAGCAAAACATTCTGTTCCCAATAACGTTCTTGATTATATGCATTGCGCTATTGATGTTGCCATTTTTCATACAACCCGATGAACTCATCATTGGTGTTTTAATCATTCTTGCGGGTGTTCCGTTTTATTTTCTCTTCTTATTTTGGGAAAATAAACCAGCTTGTTTATATAAGCCTTGGAGTAAGTTATCTTCCCTTTATACTTTAATATCTTAAATAGAAAAATTATCACTTCTTATTAAAGATGAAAAGCAAAAAATCTATTTTTCATATGGGTTTAGTGAATAACTGACACAAAAATAGAGACTGCACATTTTTTTGAACTTCTTAAATTTTGTTATCTTCAGTTTCAATGACGCATACAATCCAGAAATTGCTTTACTGTATTCCAGAAGAGGAACATGTTGATTAAAAAAAATTTCCTTCAATATTTTGCTTTGTTTTTTCTTGTTACAACTAATGAAGGACAATAAATTCTCATTCATACCGACTATCACTTCTTCTATATTTTTCAAAAAAGATCAGTTTCGTATTTAAATTACATAACTGGCCATGGTTAATGCATTCTAAAGTTGGAATTATAAAGAATACTCTAATCAAAGTTTTAAGTGTCAAATTCTGACTGCAAAATATTTCTAAACTTACTTTCTAAGTTTTATATTTCTTCCTAAAAGAATTGGGTGTTGAAGTTTGATTAATTATATAGTTATAAAACAATTATGTCTAGCTAGGCTAGCCAGTTATTCATGTTCTTGGAGGCACATCAATTTAAATTTAGAATTGTATGAATGTGTAGCATCATAGTATTATTAAATGATTTATGCTTATTTGTAAGCATTTCTGGCAAAAGTATAGAATCACAAAAATAATATTAAGGATGATACCTAATTGATGGATGATAACTACCTGATATTCTGATACGGAAAGAAATTCTTATTTTCTATTTAATTTTTGTCCGAATCTTGAACTGTTTCTTAATCTTATTATAATCGATGTAGACACGAAAGTTCATTAACTCTTTTCTCTTTACCATTATCTGTTCAGTGTCATAACCTGAATCACTATATCATTCCAAGTTCGATTTCGTCAGGATCTCATAATTGTAGTGCCCTAGTGATTATAATACATTAATTCTCATAATTATTATTCACAATATAGCTAACATTAGTATCATCATCACAATAGTAATCACTGCGCCCAATACACTGAATGCTATCACGACTAGCAGCAGTAGTTTCTTAGTCTGGAAGTTTTGCAATTAAACTCAGAATTTAAAATTTTTTTGAGATAAATTGTGACCGATATCTCGCCACAAAAGTCAAAAGTTGCGAGGAGAGAGAAAGGGAATCGACTTACTCTGTCATCCTGCTTGGCCTTTGTTATGACAATTTGTTCCCGTTGATAATGTCGTCCAACATAGGAAACTGTTGTACTTTGCTTCCCTTTTAGGGAATTTATTTTCTTAAATTTATTTCATTACAAGATTTGAAAATATTGCTGCAATTAATTGCTGAAACGGCTTTGAATAAAAAAGAATTATTTGCGCACAGGAGAAATATCGCTGTAAGAATTTCAGGCACAGAAACACCTGTTGATACTAATATTTATCAAAATTCTCTCGAAAATTCAGGAATTAAACCGAAGACATCATTTTATTTAATTTTTTCAGTGGAATCTTATATATCTCTAATCACAGCCGAAGTGTTTTTTCCAATATCAAGAACAATTTAAAAATAAAAGATACCGTTGTAAGAAAGAGCAAAAGTACTATTAGAATAAGATAAACTGCATAGGATAGAATAGCAGCCCATCTGGCGACCCAGAGACGGAAGAAAATGACAGATAAAATGATTGCAATTTCTGAAACATTCGAATTATTCGAAGTTTGTTTATTTGTATTTTCGTGAAAGGAATTGCTATGTTTGTAGCTGATCAAAGACTGACTTCTCATAATATAGAAGGAAGTTCCAGTATTTGTAATCATTTATTCGAAATGGTAACTTAATTTTGCAATCCGAAGAACTCTTGATTAAAGACCAGAATAAATTTTAAGATCTAGTATGCTATGTTATGAACTCGTCTTAGTTCCATGTCTTTGTTTTTGTGTAGTAGAAGTTCAATGTTACAGAAAATGAAACATATGGAAGGGAAAGAAATCGGCCAAAATTGAAAAAGTTTATTCGCCGAAAAGGAAATGCTGAATTCAACGGAATATCTAGTGTTGACATTATGATTCGTTGCAAACTATCGTTAAGTAATGCCAAAAGTGCAATAAGATTGTTAATGACACAAGCATTTCAAGCTTTTCTCATTATTTCTTCCTGTTTCCAAGGACAGCAATTAATCAATAACCACATATTGAGATGTAAAACTTACGACCCAGGAAGAAAGTTAGAAGACCAATACAGCGATGCGACCAATTAAATACGGGGCGATATCTGGAACCTTGATCACAGCGCAGAAATGCATTTATTGGCTGAATTACCATTACACCAACCGCAATAACACCAATCTTTAATATGACTTTTATAAGATTTCTTATGAAAATTCCTGCAATTTTTACTTAAAATTAGCTTGATTTATAAGTGAATGATAGTACAATGTTTATGGTATATACAGTAATCATCGTATTTTATTTAATGATAACTGTTAGATTTGATTGTAATGAAACATGATGTTTTACCCATTGCTTTCAATAGAGAAGTGTTCATTACAGTATATTGAAATAGAATTTGACCCGATATCCTCAAATTAAATCACTAAATCATTGTTAACATTTTATACATAATACTGAAAATAGGTTGATCGGTTTACTACAAGTTCCCTTATTGCTATATAACTTTTTCCAAGTTTTTAGTGTCCAAAAGGTCAATGCCTAAGCCGAAAAAATGATTCGTTGAAAATTAATTGGTATCAATCTGCTCCAAGGAAACTAACAATGGAATGAAATGCCCCAGCAGAAAGATTTCGTTCACGAGATTTATTAACTGATGGCCCAGTCCATCGCCATTTTTTTCCAATGAATACTGAGAAAACAGAAATAATAGCTAAAATGACTGCCAGATAGTTCAATGTACGATGTATCTGAAATTTGTAAGAATTTCCGTATCTTTTACTTCTACATAAGATTAAACTCTTAACTATTGATTGAATTTGACAAGCCTAAATGACATAAAAAGGGAGTAAACTTTCAGACTGTAAAGCAACTCATATTTCTTCATAATCCATTGAAAAACAAAAAGAGAAGCAATTTCATTTCAATTTGCATCATTTTTCTCATATCTGCCGATACGATTCAAAACTTTGTCTCGGTATAAAAGTCGTAAGTAGTTCCCGATGAGTTTTTTTAGTTTCATAATCATTATGATAAGTGAACTTACATGAAACCATATCTTCAGATCGAATGGCTTAACTTCAGGCCAATGTTCTCGAAGATATCGTGCTGCTACAATTGCTGAAGGAATTAACCACATCCATCCCACAAGCATTAGTATTCCTGAAATTTTGGTTTCAGGTTAGTTTTTCTTGAAATCAAGTTCTCGGAATCCTCAAAAGATACTTGAAAAAGAATTAAATATTGGAAAATCCTTAAATCGAATGATATGAGTTAAGATTAATCGATAAATCATCTAAAAACACAAATATATTTATAGATTATATTGTTTAAAATTTTTGCAAACTTGCCATGTAAGATAACCAATTTACGATTCGTCGGTAGCTTAACTGGTTTTACTGGTGCACTTTTCCCGGTAGCAACATTCACTGGTGTAGAAATAAAAATCGGAAAATCCTTAGAACGTTCATCCAATGAGTGAATTCCCAATTCTGAAACTTGAAATTGATCCTAAAGGAAGTGGAAGCACAAAGAAGCATTGACAATCGAACGTGATTTTTCCCTCCGATCTTTGATTTGTACATGATAAAATTATTATTTTTATCATTTTTTAAGAGATAATGGGATCAGAGAAATCGTTTGATATTTACTGCTTACTTATGTCATGCAGTTACATTAATAAAATGAATGCCGAATTCATCATACGTACTAATTCTTTCAACATCTTCTGGATTCTCTCGCTTGTCAAATACTAATTATTTAATTTCAGCAGTATAAATAGATAACTTAATTAATTTTTAGACCTCCTACCCTCCTAACTGCTGAAAAAGTTTTCAAAAAGATGAAACTTGTAGGGAACTAATTCTTTACCTCCATATTTGCTAGTCTCCCCATACGCTAAAAGCAAATAATAAGTACGGTTCAGATCCGGTACAAACGCATTTTGAGCTGCTTCATCTGGCACAATCTTTTGTCGAAATTTACAATAAATTGAATCAGATGTATGACTGGCTTGCAACAATTCTATGTATTCTGTGGTATTCTGAAGAATGAAATCCATTGTAGCGAGGAATATTCAATTTGATATTGAAGGTTAATTAATTAATTTTTAGGAGGATAATTAATTTTTAAATCTCGACCCAACTTTTAAAAATTTCATTTGAAGATGAAATCAGATCAAAACATTCTCAAAAATCATGATAGCAGAATTTGTAAGAATTTCATTGGATCTGTTCATGTTCCTTGAATGGTATTAAAGCTAACTAAGATAGATGAATTTGCAGTGAAATAAGAAAAACAGACCAACGATCAGCTAATGAATTTAAAGAATTAAAATAAAAATAGATGATGTCAAAAGAAGACTTGGAAAAGCTTTTCAGTTTTGTGTCTTGCATGTAACGAAAGAAGATTCTAGAACAAGGAGCGTACTTCCGCCGTTAAATTCAACGGTCTGTTACGTTTGCCATAATTCTGAGACAGAAATACGTTCACTTGATTCGTTTCATCGAAGCCACAATGAGTTACACCATCGTTGCCCTGTAAAATTTTAAAAAATTTTCAACTTAACAGCTTTGATAAGCACGATGAAATGATGAGTTGCATTCATAGTTCAAAAACTTCAGACCAATCTTCTCATATCATAACTGTCTAGATTTCATGATACCATCATTCATTTTGAATCAAACTAATGTTAGCAACAGAACTGACCATTTGAGTGTCTTCAGAGAAGCCAATTGCTGCATAATTAGTTCCAGGATGTGTTGTATTGTAAAACAATTCTATAATTACCCATTCATTTGACTGTACTGCATAACTCATAATTTTTTCACAATTTCCCGTTTCTTCACAATGTTCCGAAACAAATAGGCAAGTCTGAAAATGCAAGCGCTTGCAGAATAGAATATTTTTTCTGTTGATTATCAGAAATGTCGAATGAAGTGTGAAGCATGACTTACTTTTATTGATTTAGTACAAATGTTTGAGGCGAGTCATTAGAGCAAAGCCCAACGATTTTTCTATCGGAACTTAGTGAAAGATTTCAGGCTTCAGGTACCAAACCGGAACTTCGCGTTTATTTTCTCTCCAAATCTTTTTTTTTTTTTTTTGAACTAAAAAGAATGCGAAAATCTGAAAAGTAACTTACTTTATCTTTTCGACATTCGCTCAAATCAAGTTGCGAAGAACAAATGGTAACGAATAGAGTGATAAAGATGATTATTGATGATTCTGTAGCAATCATGTCTTCTTATAATATGAATTGTCGATATCTTTACTATAACAAAACCTTCTTTACGGTTTTTAATTTTTATTTTATTGTCACTTCTTGCTAGAAACTTTCTCGCGTAATTGAATCAATTTTAAAATTTGTTTCAAAAGCACAAACAATGCAATATAAATTGAATTACCGTTAGACAAATGCAATCAAATTATGTTTGATTGAAGTGCATCTATTTTAATCACATTCAGCAATCTTTTGAGTAATTATAGTATTAGGTGTTAAATGAGTTAAGCTGTTAAATCCTTTTCATTATAAATATGATTTTTTTTCTACAGAAAAACTTTTCAAATAAGTAATGAAAGAAGCAATTTAAAAGAAAAATTTGAGAATCTTTTAGGAGAATAATGCAAATTTGATAATAAAATAAAGTTTGACTATAAAATATGTCGCAGAAAGCAAAATTTCATTTAAGCATGGGTAAACTTAATAAACGATCGTTTTTTTTTTATCAGATTTCAGTCAAAAAAAAGGAAACTTTTCTCTACTTTTGTATTATTACAAATAACTAATAAGTTAACATTAAAATTATAGAAGATATAAGCGGTTTTTAAGTAAATCGACCACATGAATAATTCAATTTTCGTTTGAAGTATAAATGAAAGATTACAGAAAAAAAAGATTTAATTCGAAATTAAGCACTGATATTGAAAATTATACAGAAATAATTAAATTACTCACATCCATGCTGATATTAAATTTTATTCATTTTAAGCAAGGATGAAGAAATAAAAAATGCGAAGTTTCTGGAAATCTCATCAAAGGTGATAAGCCGTTCAGTAATAAGTGTAATTAATTATTTATAAAGAACTAAGTACAATTAATTATGTGTAAGAACTATATTGGAAAACTCGCTCTGTGAAACAGTATCCATCTATTTCAGAATTAGACATTTTTTATAGAAAACAAATAGGAGAAAAGTTAAGAATACAAAGACTGCTATGTACCATTGTATTCTTCAGCTTTTGTTATTTGCTTTCCATAAAATATGTCGTAATTTGAATTAGATGGATACTGTTTCACGGGGCAAGTTCTTCCATACGGTCCGTTAAATACCAAAAGTTGGAGTGGAGAGTACAAAGATGCATAGCAGAATTTTAAAATATTATCTGTATGTTTATAATAATGCAAACGTTTTGTTTCTGATTAATGTCAAAGGTCGAAGCAAATTTTTTTTTCGATTATTATAGGTTTCTCACTCATTTTCCAGTAAAAAATTGCGAATAATGAGTAAATTTGTTTAAAAATATATGAAATTTAAAAGGAAATATTAAAAAGCTTTAGCATGTGAAGACAAAAGGGGAGTAAAGTAAAACACTGAAAAAGGAACGAAGAAACTAGAAATATAACTCGAGTAGGAAAAAAAAATATTTGAAATACTAACATTTCCAGTAAAAACGAGTTATGAAAAAAACAACAGTAAAAAAATCATTGCTTTCTGATGAAATTAAAAATATATTGATGACCTTTTTTCCCATATTTACTTCGGAAGTGTTCAAATTTAAAATGAAATTTTTCTTGCCTCTCAGAAATTCTGATGTTATTTCGAAAAAATTATTCTGTCACTCTGAATTTTTTTTTCATCGGCTCTGAGATTGTGATGTGTTCCAAAAACAAACAAGAATTCGATTCAGATAAAGAGCTAGAATAAGGCTAGTTATCCAATTTCTTCCTTATAACAAATATTCCTGATGTCATGGAAATAAGAACTTTACCTTCATTTACTGTACTTTTTATTTACCTAAAAAGAATGTCTTTTTCTTTTTTTTAATTTTTTCAACAAACATTAAAAATTTTAGGGTGGTGAAATTAGCATGGACTGAAAGATTACTCATTTTTTATGGACTGTTCTCAATAAGAAATGAGTAGTCTTTCAGTCCATGCCTTCAGCCCATGTAACATAAAATTTACAAATTATCTGAGATCAATTAATCCTATTCAATAAACAGTAATTATATTTTGAGAAAGCATACGAAATAAAAACTTCAACAGTAGAAAAAAAATTTTTTTTTTCTTTTTTTTTTTTTTTTTGATCTCTTATCAAATGTACAACACCTCACATGCAAAGAAATTAAAAGGAACAACGACTCTGAATGTGAACTTCTCTTCTTTTTTTTTTTTTTTTTCAATACTAAAATTGATTTTTATGGTGTACATTTGATTTTTCCGAATTGCTTAAAAAAGAAACTTTTCAACTCATTATTAATACATTTCTGTAAGCTAATCGATCAATAAACAATTCAAGAAAATTGCAAGAGCTATTTTTAAAGAATCAGCAGCAATAAATTGAACCATTCTCAATGATTTTACTATACATTCCAATTGCTGTGCAAAGGAAATAGTCGTCGATTTGAAATCAGGAACAGTGGAATAATTGTATTCATAATGTTATGTTATTTCCTCCTCATAAATGGAATAATTGGCATAGCATAATCAGCTTTGTTATAAATAATTTTAGCTGAAAATATGAAAATCAGACAGAAGGGAAACGAAGCAAATTTTTTTCCCAGAATCCATAACTTCGTTAGAATTAATATGATTTAAAAAACCATGTTATCTTAGGATATTGTAAAAATCATAAATATGATGCTATCTTAAATAGATTGTTGTTAAATTCAACCAATATGATTTCAAAGTTTTGCTCCGTTAAGGTCAAAGATCAATAATTAGAGTTAAGGAACGACAAGAAATGTTATAAGCGATAATAAGAGGTGGGGAGTTGATCGATTTGGAGATTATTCGAACAGTTAACTCTTAACAAAAACATAACGTATGATTAAAGTACAAAAATATGACGAAATATGAATAAAAGAAATAAAAAATCAATTAATACAGCGATGGCAGCTTTTTATATTGATATGTACTGATAAACAAGCAAAACTAAACAAAGCGATATAAATGAAGACTTTGCCGGGAGAGAGTGACCTTAAATGTTGTGTATCTCTGACAGAGGTCATTAGAAATAACAAACTGAATACATAACTTACGAAATTAAATGTTCTTCTTCAATGGACAAATAACAGAAACACACAGCCAAGAAGAACAACAGTGAAATAACATTTTCAACTTCATCGTTCCCAGCAATAAACCAACCCATTTGACATATTGATTGTTACCGTGAAGTGGGGAAACAGTACTCTTCATTTATCAGAAAGAACTCGTTTCTTAGATTTATGCCTTCAAGCTATCATATCATTACTATTCAGGAATGTATAATTTGACGATCACTAAATGATTCAAAATTGATTGATAATCTTCTCAATTTTTTCCATAGATCAATGACACAAACATACACAAAATATGTAAATATAATTGTATTACTATACAATTATCCTTAATCATAACATCAGACTTCAAAACTTCTCTAATGACAGGAAACTTAAAATACTAAAGCTACCTGCAATAACATTCAATACAAAAACTTTTAAACCTTTCCATCATATGGCTTTCTAGTATTTTTTACTTAATTTTTGAATACAACATATTAATTTTCCTATTTTATCAAAACTATTATAATTATAGATTTATTCACTTTTTATATTGATTATCCAACAATTTTATCTGTATTCCAACAGCAAGAATGAACCTTCAAATTGCAATGTATTATTTAAAAAATCGTCTTGGAATTAAAAATCATCATTCCTTGAAATTATTACAACAAAATTATTATGCAAACCGTCAACATATTTAGTGCCAATGTTATTCTGAGTAACAGTACTATATAAACACTTCATCCTTCAAATTCTTCGTTATGATTAACAGCTTAATATTCAATGACTGACTTTGTTACAAGATATGAACTTGATTAATCCAAAACAACTAGAATCGGTTTTTAATAATCTAATAATTTTTTCTTTATAGAATTAATAAATTTTTCTCATTCTAAAGTTTCTTAATGAAAGTAATTTATGAAAGGTTTCTTTCTTTTTTGGATTGGAACTTGGTATAGATGAATTTATTGTGTAATCAAATCTTCGTTATGAGAATTTTATTCGCAGCAATTACGTAACTTCTTTAGGTCTGAGCCAACTGGCTACCTTTTTGTTTGTGTATCAAAGGAACGTGAAGAGTGTATAAGTGATATAAGAATTTTTAGTAGCAAATTTTATAGTACATGACTCTCGAATATTTATTTTTCACCCAAACTCTCGAGAAACATACAGCAAAATAGTTAACAGATTTTATCAATGAGATGTTATTCAATGAATTTATGAATATCGAGAATACAATCGATAATTTGGATTTCCATCTGATATTAGAGAAGTTATCTGCGGCTCATTGGTATTGAGAATTGATGAAGTTTGGAAAGCGCTGCTCATCGAATACCGATCAGAACAAAGGATTGAATGAATGAATCCTTCAGATAAAAGAACTTTTTATAATAAAGTTGTCTATTAAGGTGAATCTTAATAAAATTTACAATACAACATATTAATTTCTAGCGCAAAGAGAATAATTTAGAACATGTTAACACAGCGCAAAGAAAATTGTTTGCTCCACATTACCATAGCACAATACAATTTACAGTATGTTAATTATAGCGTAAAAATCAAAAGCTTGCTTACACCAAGATATTTCTACAATACATAGACTTTTGATTATTTCGTCCTATCCGTATTTCAAAAAATAGTCCTGTTTTCTTGACAATTTCCTCGAAATTATCCTTCCCTTAATTTTAAAATCTAAAAACAGTATGCGCAATCAGTGGTACATACGTCATCCTTTTATCATATAACTGAATCTTTTCTTATTTTTTTGTTTTTTTAATAATTTTTTCTCGTGTGAAATATTCCCACAAAGCTATGGTTATATATATATATATATATTTTCTAAAACATTTTAAAGTATCCCGAGAGAAATTGCATTATTGGTAGCAACATGAACTAGTCGAAAGATCCTATCATAAAATAATTCTTTTAAAATATATAATATTTGATCAATAATGAAACAATTAGTAATTGATATGTCGGTTAATTTAAAAATAATAACTCCAATCATACTGCACACAGATAAATAAAATGATTTGAAAAAAATTTATTTTTATATGTGATTTATTGGCCACTGTTGCGATCTATCTTATAATCAAAGCCACACAAATCAAATTGTAATCTATAAAGATATTCACAAACGGAAGTAATATTGTTGCAGACCAAGAATATCGATACTTTTCAATTCCGATACAAAATTTCTTGTAGTGAAAAGAAAATGAAACAGTTATCACTAAATGAAATAAACCAAAGAGGAAGCAAATATGAGAAAAAAATCTACTCCCTACACGAAAGCAAAAAGGCATAACTAAATCGTAAGCGAATCAGAAATTTTTTTAGAGAAATCCAAAATCTCTCTAAAAAAGAGTAACTGATGCGATGAATCCATTGTCCATTACCTGCAAATATTAAAATTTTTGATATAATGTAATTTTAAAATCAAGAAAAAAATAAACAGTTTTTTTTTCTTTTTTTAACTTCAATTAAAAGTTAAAAACAATTTAGCAGCATCTTTTTAGCTCGGATCGATTTTATGAACTAATTTTATTGAATGATGACTTCACTAAATTAGAAAAATAGCATATGAAATCTTAAAATTGATAATTTCACCAAATAAAAGCTGGGAGTATCTTCGAGTTTAAAATGTTAGATTGATTAGAAGAGAGCTTAGTGAAATTAAATAGATTTCAATTTTTACCAAATACTAATTAATTTTTAAAACAACTGACCTCAACAATAATTTGATTAGTGCCGTAGCAGAAAGTTGATCCAAACGGATTTTCCGTTCCACTCCTACTGAGCACTACTGGTTGTACAGTTGTATCACCGCAGAAGGCACCGAGAAAATTTTCACGCTGAAAGTCCGGGAAAATGAAAAGAAAAACATCGCTATCGGAATGTTTGAAAGTGAAATTTCCAAACATGAAAAAATAAAAATAGAACCTTTGACGAAGGAGTAATAATCGGACCGCCAGTAACAGCAATACAGAAGTTACATCGCGCATATCTGTAATATAATACGCACCAATTTATTTAAAACATTTAATAGTGCTATATTTCTAAATATTTCCGCATTTTTTGTCTTTCTATTCGAAGATAAACTCATTTTTATATCGACAAGTGACATTAACAAGTAAAAGACTTACATTCCAAAGTCAAAATGACCGGGCAAATTGGTATGTAAGACAAATTTTTGGACACGATTAGTGATACAATCGAATAAAATATCCTGAAAAGCTCTTTTCTTTATAGTTCTCTTTCTCCCGCAAAAAGCTCTGAACAAGCAGAAAATAAAAAATGACTTAAATAATGACTTCCAACAGTTAATTTCAGATTGGAAAAATGATTCCCTAGAACGTTGCCTAATTTCGTTACTTTAACAAATTCACAAAATATGGACAAAATAAAGATACAAATATATCACTAACTACTCCTAACGAGAAATAATTGAAGAAATAATTAGGACGCGGCCCACGTAATTTTTTTGAATCTTCCCCTCGATGAATCAACATTCGATCTGCCTTTGTATAAAATACTTTAGATGGAGCACCTAGTGATGATAAAACACTCTGAAAAATTAAAAATAATCATCCAAAAAAATGAAATTCAATCTACATAACAAACTAAAATTCTAAATATACGGAATTATTCCAACCTCTGAAGTATCGCCAAAAAAAATGGACCGTTCTATTTTTCTTAAACCAAAAGCTTGTTTCCGACTTGAACTATCCGTCAGTGGAGCTGAAAATGAATGTTAATATGATAGTATTTTAAAATGTTAACAAAGCTTGTTAAAAATATGCAAAACACAAGCGAATTCTTTACTTTCTGCAGCAAAGATGAAGAATAGGCCTGAAATTCTGCTTCCATCACTAATGGACTTCACTTCAACTGGACATATAACACCACACAGCGAAGCTGCTGAGATTTTTGGTGGTCTGAAAAGTGTTGTAATGAGTTTTCTCCAAAGAAAAAAAAAAAACAGCAAGTGAAACATTAAATTCTTTCAGATTCAGAAAGGAAATCAATACTTTGGTGAATTGTATGTATCGGAATAAATCGCCATTTTTGCAAGAAGTGGTGGAGAATTACTCCGGAACTGCAATGATCCTAAACCAGTAGCATCGATCGACGAAGTCTGCAGAGAAAGTTGCTAAGGAATGATAAAATTTTTTTAAGACAAGAATGAAAGTAAAACTATTAGAAATTGAAAATTCTTCTAATATAATTAGATAATATAAAAATATAAAAGAGATATATGGAGAAAAATATATAAGAAATCATAGTTACTTGCACTTTCGAAGTTTCGTTTAGAGTCGGAAAACTAAATGATAGCCCTTTCCAGCTTAATTCATACAAACTTTGTTCAGCAACGTAGACTGAAAATAAATCTTGTAAAATCCAAGATATCAGAAAACAACCATGAATAGCAATTCTTTTTCGTTAACAAAAATTTTTTCAGAATAAAATGTTTGATACTAATTAAAACGAATTGGAAATATGTTCAAGCAAATGAGATCACTATGTTAAAATGTGTAGAAGCAAAGCATAACCTCCAGGATGAGTGGCACCAAAACAACCTTCCACTTTATTTACATCTGCTTCATCCTTGGGACTAGAGAACACCACACCACTAAAAAAAAAAAAAAAGAATCAGATATACGAAAGAGAAATAAATATGAATAATGGTTATTGAGTTTAATCACAAAAATTATAATTTTCAATGAAACATACCCGTACTGTAGGATAATATTCGACAAATCGTATACTTCAATCAGCTGAAAGACATAATAATGAGAGAGTAATGAACACAAAGTAAGGGTAATGGACCAGTCTTAAAAATCAATCAATTAAAACATTTGCAAAGATGCAAATGTCGTCTTTACCCGAAGTAGTTGTGTGTTAGGCTCAAAATAGAGTCGAATGCCATCTTTCGTCAGCCGTATCATTATATCTCTTGACAATGGTTCCTGAATTATAGTAATCCCCATTTCTTCAGTAAACATTCTGGATATTTAATATAATAACAAACTTATCATGTGTTTACAATTTGTTTCTTTCAAAGAATATCTGCAAATCAATGTGCATGAATTATACAACAAATCAATTCTTAAGCTTTACAATGCCATCCATTGATATTACGCAAAATACATAAAACCACTTACTACTATCTTTCCCAATTAAACGCTTTAATAAAGAAACCAACTTCTAGTATGGTACAAATTCGAGAATGGTACAGTGCAAATGCATCATTTATTTTGCTCAAATAATAATGTCAGGTATATTTAAAGCAGTCAATTGTTCATGTAAAACTATATATTAGCATATAATCTTGGATAAAAGATTAACTGGAGCAAATATAATTTGCACTGTTATTTGATTCATGAGTGGGATTCATCTTAGTCATGCAGTGCATCATTACGTAAATAGAATTATACCCTGGAGGAATAAGTCAGTTCGACATTCTGAATATAGCGTGATGCATTTTGTATGGCAGCGATCGCCTGATTTATTGGCATTCCGAGGAGCAATTCGATGTAATCGTTCCGGACCCCGCATCCTGGCATCACTTCAACTTGCAACATCCCTCTGATCTCACTGAAATTATCATCGAAACAATTCCTTCAATCACCTCTATTTTCAATGCAGACAAATTCGCAGCCCGTTAAAATGAACCATCGAGTGAGAGATAGAAGATCTGCTATCGATCTGGTCGCGGAATTTTTAAAATAGTCGGGTTAATGAGGGAGTAAACTTGCCGGAAAGAAGTCCTCTCCAGTTGTGTAGTTCCGAGAATCTGAACCAAGGAACAATATAAACATTTGGATGTGGGATGCAATCCAAAAGAATAACAGCAGTATATGAATGTAAACTTTTTACTTTCACATTTGATCTACTTTGAAAATACACAAGACGAGTCTTGTTGCACTACATACTTTTGTGGTTAGTAAATTTAAGTAAATTTGAACAAATTTTTATTTTGACTGTTATTTATTGTTGTTCCAGGAAGTAATACATTTTAAAGGTAGCATTCGTGGATCCATTTTAAAGGTAAAAAAGGGAAGAAATAAGAGCAAGCAATAATTAACAAAGAGCTTGAAATGAATCGATTCACCTGGGATGTTAAACAGTTTTGATTGACTATGTAATGAAAGCGGAAGTACACATTATCATTAAGCATTGCTAGCATTTTCCTAGAGTAAGATGAAAAATGACGAATTAAAAAAAATTAGTGATGTGATATGTTTCAGCCGGGTCAATTTTCAGTTATTTGAAATAAGACCACATTACTCTTGAGGAAGCTAGAAGTAGTAGAATTTGGCGACATGAGGTTAGGTGAATGGAAGATGTCATGATGTGTGAGATATATAGACAATATAAATCAATAGACGGTATGAAAATTGAAAATTCATTTAGAAATGAAAATTTTTTGAAACAAAAGTATTAATTAAGCTTGTTATATATCATTTCTTTCTTCGCTTATTGCCGAACTTCTTTCGAGGTGTTATGATACACGAATATTTTTGCTTGCCTTTGCCATTGTAAAATGTAAGTATAGCTTTCTCTCTATCCATGTCTGCACAAATAAAGCCACCAGTTGATAAACCAAGTTGTGAAACTGGATTAAAACCTGTTGGATAGCTGCAATATCACTACAGGTTTACTTATGCAAAAATTTTCCAAATATTCAAAGGCATAAATTACGTAAATTATTTTGAACTGCCTGCCTATTTTTATCATCTTTTCACCAGCAGATTTTTTATTGATTGAAATAGCTGCAATTAAGTTTCGAAGATTAAGAAAAATTGACGAATTAATTAATTTTGAGTGATTGAAACGAGAATTGATTACTTGAAACGTAATGATCCTTCCGGTATTGTATCCATATGTTTGACTGAATGGTCGGATCGGGAACCAGCTCCGCTAACAATATAATGAAGCTGAATTTTTTCTACATCATCTGAGCCTAACGAATGCTCCGTGACAATGTGCTGCAAAATTAGTTTTTATGGATCATCACTATCTCAATTTTAAATGTTGATTTATCATTCCTTGTAGATTTAATTGCAAGTTTTTTGTTCATTTGGATTCTTTCCCTAGTAAAGATCAGGACTAAACAGACAGGATCTTTAAAAGGAAGCATTTCACTCCTCATGTAACTTTACAACCTATTTGAGATATAAATTATATAATGATCATTAATCGATTGGCTTTCAAGTGTTAAGCATTTTTATTTTTCTTAAATCAATAGAGTAAAAAATGTTCTAAATCTTGCCTGGAGCGTATGATCATGTCCAGCAACGTACGCTGTAGCACGATATTTTTCCAGAAGTGGTTTCACTTTTTCAATCAAGCAATTCATTGAGCCATGCTCAGAAATCGAATAAAGTGGATAATGGCCAACAACAAATAAATAATCAGCTCTGATTTTGAAAATTCTTAGATTAAAGAAGAGCTTATAAAATAAACTAGAAAAAGGTTTTTGATTTTATATTGGAATGTGCATAGTCTACATTCGCTTATGTTCTACAGCACCGCTACAGTGCTATTCCCTACTATTTTCAGCCTTTGACAAAATGCTTAGATTAAAAAATTAGGAATATTAAGGTCACTTTCAAAGCAAACCTCGAACTACTCAGCTGCTGTTCGATCCAATCCAGTTGCATTTTTGCCGCTACTGGATCTTTCGGCGTATTTGGATTTTTCTGAACAGTCGCAAAAATCATATCAATAAAGCCAGCTTCCGTAATGTCTCGCGTGTTACCACAAAGCAGAATGGTATCAATCATCAGAAATTCAACCAGCGTAGCATTCTTCCCGAATGCATAAGAAACTTTGTAATAGCTTGCTGGATATGTCCTGGAAAATCGGATCATTACAAATCGATTTACTGCGAAAATACACATCGTTAAAAATTTGGATTAGAATTCACCAAACATATCAAAATCTGTTGCAATTAACTAACAAGCTGCTGCTACGAAGATTATCTGTAAACTGTCTTTTCCAATCGACTGTTAATCTTTTCTAAGGGATGCATGACTTACACCACTTTTTTAGTCTGTTCGATTAACGAAACGCAAAAAAACGCACCATCGCTGACTTCGATTTGTGTAGGCAATTTGTCCCGAAATATTCCCGAAATGATCATGATTGCCGGCAATCAAGTACCACGGTTTTTCTAATGCTTTGCCTTTGTAAACATTCTCGAATGTTTCCTAAAAGTTGTAAAATTTGTGATTAATTTATATGTAGAATCAAAAACCGAAGTTTCACAGTATCAACAATTTTTACATTTGATATTTTAATTATATCAATATTTTTTCGGCCATTCGTTTCTTTACTAGCTGTTTTCCATTCAACTGGATACGAGTTTTCTATAAATTTTTCAAAACCGTCACCTGGAATCGTCCGTCGAATTCATCTTTGACTCCCGTGAAATAAATATTGTCACCAACCGAAATAGTAAATTCAATATTTTTTTTGTCACCAATTTTTGCTAGTGATTTTGCAACTAACTTTTGTGCATATGTGGTATATGGATATATTGGCAAACCTGAAATCTTAATATTAAAATATTATTCAACTGATTGTTGACTGGTAGGAGATTGTGAAATATTTGTAAAAGAAATACGTTTATAGGCCTTAATGTTGACAAGTTGACTCTAACTTTCTAACTTTTAATGAACTCGCTTTAGATTAGATCATGAAGGACCAAAATATGATCATCATAAGAGTAAAGGAAAACGTAGAGGGAGAGAGAGTTTTGTTTTGTTTTGTTTTTAGCTGATTAATATTTGGAAATAAAATTCGAAGTAATGCTTACCTCCAGTGTCTCCAATAAGGAAAAATTGAAGATTATTTGAATCATTTTTGTAACATATACCGTTGTTTACACAGATCATTCGGCATGCATAACTTCCAAGATTACATTCTAGAAATCATTATCGAATTTTCAGAATCGTTGAAAATTGTTTTAAAAAAAAACTATCTGCAATATAGTATATCATCTTATTCGAGGTACTACTAATACCTACATTTCAATTAACAACTAGTTTAGGTAAAATTTGGAGAAAAAGTGATCTAGAAATTGTGCTCGCTTATTTATTCACTATTTCTTAATCTTGTTATATATTATTACAACAGCAGTCTAGTTGTATTATAGTAAATTAATGGGGTAGCCTTTCATTTTTCACTGTGTCAATTTTATTTAGTGAAATTTGAAATGTAACATGAAATTAACCATCTTCAGTGCTCGATTCTGTCCCCAGACTGATTTGGTATTCACTTTGCGATGGAATGGTTAGCTTTTGTGGAAGTTCTGTGATCGGGGTCATCCATTCATCCGCACTAGCGGTTATTGCTGCTAAAAATAAGTGTAGGACAGGTACTAACATCGGAGAGAGAGAGAGAGAGAGAGTATGTAGAGAGTAGTAACTACTGCTTATAGACAACCAAGTGCTGAAATTGAAAAATCAATTGAAAAGTTTAATTATAAGTTTTATGAAAACGTCTCTGAAATCGTTTTAATGACTGGTCCACAGCAAGATATATGATAAAGGACCGCGTGATGGTGAAAAATTCATCATAATATCACTTTTCTGACAATAATGGTCCGAAAATGATGATGCATGATTCATTTTTTCAAAATATCATTCTGCAGAATGACAAAGCCAGCAAAAGTAATTATTAATGATGACACATTTCAGTAAGATCGAGAACGGATTGTTTAAAAATCTCGAAGAAAAGCACAACTATTAAACATATTCGTTCAACCATAACATCAAAAATCAAATCATCTTGTTTAAATATATTATCTTGTCAGGTTATCGATAGCTCAGATTATCCGATCTTAATAAAATGATACGATGTTCGGAAGTAGATTCACACAAATTTGCATATCTCGAAAATTTTTTTTGATCTTTGTCTTATCTCAAATATCAAAAAAAAAGAAAGGACTGGAACAGAACTGAGGAACGAAAACATTTTTTACTTTTGATATTTTTAAAATGCATTAAATAAAAAATAGGTCTTTTCAGCGAAAAATTTCCAGTCCAAAAATCAATCAATCAATCAATCAATCGGCACAAATATTATCAATACAACTGCGGTGCATAACGGCTACAAATAAATCAGCACTTTTAAAAAAGCAATCAGTTGCAAAAAAAAAAAAAAAAAAAAAAAACTATCGCTTAAGTTCGAAATAATTTGTTTCAATCTTTTTCTCTAAGTTCAGCCAAACTTCCCATGGGGAACAGCTGACTTTCAATCCATATCACTTCTGGCTTAGTTTACTTCCAATAACACTATCATAATCCAGCCTCTTTCAATAGCAGTAGCAGTCGTACATTACCTATCAAATTGCTTGGTAAAGAAACAATTGAGGACTTCAAAACTTCAAGACTTTGGCATTTTCGAAAGCTCACTCTTCTTTCCATCATATTCCATTCCTTTTGCTGAATATTTACTCCTCCCTCTCTCTCCATTTACAAATAATTTAAGGTACAATAAGCATTGTTTTCTGTCCTAATTTAAGCAAAAAAAAAAAAATCACCACCAACGAAAAACCGGTTACCAGGCGTACAATTGAGAGATCAAAAATCGTTGTAGACTTCTTTCAAATCGATGAAATTCTAATACTTGCATAACAATATGAAGTTTTCAGATTATTTAAAAAAATTCTCGGCTGAAACAATAAAAATCAGTGATGGATGATGAGGAGCGGTGCATTATGCAAACCATTACTGACGTTTCTGATGATCAGCAACCACAAGCTAATTATCAGAAGAAAATCGTGAAACCTGTATTCGATTTGGATTACCTGAAAACAATATCTGGAATATTGAAATGTATCTGTATTGTAAGTATTGTTATACCAAAAAATTTCAATATGGAATTCTTAAACGATTTGTTTTTTTTTTTTTTCCATTCTATGAAATAAGGTCTTTCTATATTTTAAGGTGTACCACCTTACTCTTGCATTTTCACATATTTCCAATTTCTCGACCTCTTTAAATCAAAAAAGTTTTCTGTGAAAGACAAATGTTTTTGCATGAATAAGTTTGTACCAGTAGACATATAACATATAACGAGATGTAACGTTAAATGTGTTTCAAAAAGAAAAACGAACAAGGTTGCACTAATTTCAATGCATCATATATGTTTACTTGTTTCGATTCCTCTTTTCGTTTTTTCATAATTAGACAAAACAGACTATAACAAAATAGAACGAATTTGGTCAGAAAGTAAACAATGCCTCCTTCATTGCAAACAGTGATAAATAGTAAACAATAGCAAATATCGCTATTGTCATAATAAGAAATAATTAGAAATCTTTAAAAATTTTGGGAAAAATTCATTTCCATCTTCTATTATCCAATAGTCAAAAAAACATATTATACATCCTTTTCAGACTTTAGACTTCATTTGTTTCATTTGTCTGCTGGTTGGAGGTCCTGCTATCTACCGCGATGCCGGACGGATAATCTTTATTTGCATATTTGGCATGCTCTTATCATTAATTCTTCTAATCTTTTACTTATTTCATATTGTGGATCTCCTTCCTCAAATACCTTGGATCGTTAGTGTAAGTATTTTGTTTTGTTTCTTTTACAGTTAATTTCTGTAGTTATTTTTGATTCCTTCCATTGAATTCTTGGTTTTTGTAGCAAGACAGAAATTTGAGTGAATATTTTTCTTCTATTATGGATTATTTTGTTCTTCCAAAATGTACTTCAGCAATTCATAATTATATACATGCAGAAAAATCTTTTTTTTTTTTAATTTTCTTTACTGTTGGCTCCATTTCTGTTGATTTGCTTGACACAACTATTATTGACGAAGAGTTTTCTCAAAACCAAGTCGAGGATGATCGAACGGAAATGATGAATATATCCATCAATGTTATTAATAGATTCTTCTTCCAGGAAATGATATATTGTTTTGCTTGGGCTGTGTTCTTCTTCATATGTGGCTGTGTGCTGTCATTATTTGCGGCACAATTTCGTGGTATAACTGGTTACGGTGCAGCTGCGGTACATAAGTTTGCATAATATAAGTTTAAATGTCATTTTACGTGTTCTAGCCATTGATAACATATAATCTAAATGAATTAGCGTGAATGATTTTGCAAGCTACGTTGTAAACGATGGACTGCTCGCTTTGCAATCATGCATAAGAAGAGGCGTTTATTTACATATATTCGAAATTTTAATTATACATTCATTTTCTTGTTGAATTCAAGTTCAGCCCTATTCGAAGAAAAGACTGAATCTTGAAGCACGGTTAATGAAATTTTTGCTTCCCATGTTCACAGCAGAATGCTTTCAACACTAATGGAAAGAAGAAAATTCTATTAATTAGTCCCTGCTAATTAAATATCCCTCTCGTCTTACAAGTGAAAATTTCATTTCCTGATTGATATTGCGCGGCAAATTTTCAGTTCTTTTCATTTGGAGCACTATGTGCTTACGGCTTTGACAGCTATTTGAAATTTCTGGCCTGGAGACATGATGAGGTGGCCATTGGTGGAGCAACATTCGAGTATTTACCTGATAGTGAAACTACGGTATCAAAGAATCAAGAAACCGGTGGAGCAGCATTCGAATACTTAACTGGTGGTGACATTGCGGTGCCAAAGAATCAAGAAACCGGTGGAGTAGTTTTGGAGTACTTACTTGATAGTGACACTACGGTACCAAAGAGTCAAGAAACTGATGGAGCAACATTGGAGTACTTACCTGATAGTGACACTACGGTACCAAAGAATCAAGAAACTGATGGAGCAGAATTGGAGTACTTACCTGATAGTGACATTGCGGTACCAAAGAATCAAGAAACCGGTGGAGCAGCATTGGAATACTTACCTGATAGTGACACTACGGTACCAAAGAATCAAGAAACTGATGGAGCAGCATTGGAGTACTTGACTGATGGTGACACTATGGTACCAAAGAATCAAGAAAGAGAAGTTGTCATCAAAAAGTGAAGAGCACTGCGGCATTTATAGTTTCAAACATCAATTCGAAATAAATCTTCTCAACATTTAAGTAGTTAACATCAATAGAAGCAATTCGTTCGCTGTTGTTTGCATCAATTAGGAGTTTACGAATCTTGGATGAGAAACAAACTGAAGAGATAAGATAATAGCAGAATTAAAATTTTCACCAATGTTCTTTATAGATTTTGAGTGAAGAGAATGACGGACATAAAGTTGTTAACTAATTTTGTTGAGTCATAGATGCTGATGCCATTGTATGGAATACAATTACGTTACTATATTGTTATAATGATTGAAAAGCAACAAAGTTATAAATAGAATTGTTCTTCCAAAATGATTCGACATGCAAGATGAAATTACCAAGAATTTTGAAATTTATTAGCGATGACGATGAAGAATGCTCCCAATAAAGGAGTAGCAAAGAAGATGAAAAATTAAAGATTAGAAATGGCACTTTTGGATGTTTGTCACCGGTACATCTTTGCTTGCTTTCATAACAAGGTGATTGTATTTAATTTCTGCATAAGCAATTTCAGAACGATTATGATTATACTTTTATTTCACTACAAGACTGTTGGATAGTCTTGGAAGAAACTCTGCGTATCTTTAGATATTTCATAGAATGATAGTAGAAAATGTAAGTAACCCTCCAAGTGAACAGCGGTTCAGAATGGTATCCATGAAGTTGAAGCAAATAATGAATTTATCTATCCGAAAAGCCATGATATGAATGACGTTGACACGACTAATTCATGTTGTACATTCAGACTTAGTGAATGCAGTTATGATGCGAAATATGACGCATTACATCAATGATGAAAAGCTGAAAAACACTTCTCGTCTATTTTCTTTTTTTTCATTTTCTTTTGTGAACACAAAATGCAACCAGACGAATCAGCAAAGACTTTATGCGATCAAGAAATAAATTGCTACAAAATTAAAAAGCAAAGCTAAAACTTCTACAAAAATGATAAAGAGCCGCTCCATTGATACCACTCTATTACTATTAATGTTTGTACATGCATAAACACAGTTGAAATGCGATGAGTAAGCAGAAACGGAACAAACTATAATTTGAGATTTCATCGAAATTTCGATGACCAAATGAAAAAGAGTAATTCAGAGATAAATATAATAGAAATTTGATAGTTTGATTAAACAGAATAATGAAAACCTTGCTGTAAGGCTGTAGAGGATTTTTAAAAATTTAGATATAATTGAGCTTAAAATTCAGAAGTCGCCGAAATAATCTTCGAATATGCTAAGAGTCATTAAATGCAAAGAAAAAAAAAAAAATACGCTACAGAGTTGATAAAACGATAAGCAGATTGGTAATGACAATGCCCAAGTAAGTGATCAAATTTAAATGGAAAAGTCATTTTTTCTATCATGATTCATCTTCAGTTTTTGTCCACTTTTTGAAAAAATTCAATTACTTCAACTTATCTGCAAGTTTATTGAACTTTAATTAATATACCTTTCATTAAGATACTTGGTCAACAGAAGTTATCGTCCATTTTTACAATCATAAATTTCTGCGAGACAAAATTTGCATCCTCTAGTATAATTTTAAGCTTAAATATTCATAGTAACAAGTGCTAAAATTTCACAAGACTATTTCATTAACAGGTAGCAGAGCGGCTGAAGTCACATAAAAGAACAGCATGGAAATTTCTCAGTGGAGTGAATCTGAAAATGGGCGAATCGATTGTTTAATCTTATGATAGTAATATGCAAAACTGTAGTACAAAAGACTTTTAGAGATGAAACAAGGAGAGACTAAAAAAGAGCAGGTAAATAATATACGATAAGGCGCGTCCGGTCCATATGTTCAATCATCATCTCCGGTAGCCTACCGTATGGCTGTTGGAGAATCTATTCGGGAACTGTCCTGACGTGCAATATCGACACAAAACAGTGCTGCTCGAGCTGAAACAAAGAAATGACTATCCGGGATACTCCACTAAAGCTGTTCACCAATGTGACATTTTCTCCTTCCCTTATCGCCAAATGACCTGTTATTGCAGTGACATTCATCTGAAGCTATAAAATGATGCTATGAAATGAAACAGAATTGTGACTGGATCAATTTTGTGTTGTAAATTTTGAATAATAGTGAAATAGTTCCAGAAATGAAATGAGCGAAATATTTGACAGAATCTATGAAATCCGTTGTTAATCAATAAAGCTTCATTTTTGTGGATAATGATGATCGATATTTCGACATATAATTGATGTACGCATATTTCCAAAGAAAGTCGAAGATCTATTCGTACAGGTAACGGAATACATGTGTTGCTGTATATCCATAAGAATGAGAACTCAAATATCCATAAATATTGAGTTGAAATGAAGAAGGATTGAGGAAACAATGATCAAATAGGCTCGATACGAGAATCTGTGCGGCTAATAATGCCGAATAAGTATCGCTCAACCACAGCAGTATGCAGGAATCAGAGAGAACTTGCAATGATAATAGGCACTTCTGAGAGGAGAGGTATGCCAGATGGACCAGTGGCACCAAAGACACCTCCAACTCCCTTCTCGCCTGTTCACTTCAACCAAATGGACGGACATTTGAAGCACACATCATTTTCCTTCAGCAGATCAATTATGAAGCAACTAAAAGTAAAAGAGACACATGGGAGGAGACACGGACCGATCGACAGACTGCGATGGCGATCGTATGCTACGATCTTGACGATCGGTGATGTGTGTGTGTAATAGTTGCCGTACAGAGATGCACTCCTATCGCCGTTGTGAGTTATCTATCGGGACGACGATAGGATTTGCTGAGTTCAGTCGATGAATTGTCATAAATTTTGAAAAACGAACGAAGATGTCCAAACACATTGTTCCTACTATTCCTCTCTGTCCCTCGCCTTTGTCCTCTCCTTGTTCCTCTTTCTCTATCTTCCTCGACGTTGTACTGTTTACTTCATCATCGTTGATCATTTCATCAGTCATCAATGTTATGTTTCCCTTATATGCCTTGCAATAGAAATTTCTTTTTTTTTTCTTTTGTTCACTTAGATGTTTATCGTTTTGGCGGTAAATATGTTTGTCGGCCTGTTGGTCTATTAAAAATTACGCGCTGCATAACCTTTAGCACTTTTACATTAATCACATCTTTCGGATTTCTCCGACAGAAATAGCGGGAAGATATTGGCGAAGTCAAAAGATGTAATCATGGTAAGCAAGGCTAAACAGCGCGACCTCTTTGAAACTAAAGGGACCAATAAGCCGTAAGGATAAGCATGTTTACTGCCAAATTCACAGATAAACAAAGTGAGGTTAACCAGTCATGAGGCGAGACGATGTAGATCAGGTAAAAAAGAGGACCCCCGAAAGAATTTAAAAGGACAGAATTTGGAGCTGGGGTTCATATTGAAGTCCGTGTTTTCACACCAGCACTGCAATAGCAACAATCCGATAATTCAGTTGAGCAGTATTCATACGAGTAACGAAAGAAAGAATAACCCACTGATCAGTTTATCTGGATATTCTCTGATAATTGTTGCAAAAAATTTCTCTTTATCAATCAATAAAACCGCAACAGAATTCGTCTCTGTCATACAAGACATAAAGACTTTTCCGGCAACTATTGCCAAGTCATAGTAGCAAGGAGAAGCAATCCCCAATCCAACCAGATTACAGTCCAAATTACAATTCGATCAAATTTTTTCCCCAACATTTTCCACTTAACCAGACTGAGTTACTGCATAAAAACATGCACGTATTCGAATGCAACGTTGTGTCAAAATTTCAAAACAATCGGCAGGAACTTTCAGAGATTCAAGATTTTGAACAAAGGTTTGCATTTTTATTTCATTTTTATTTATTTAAACTAACTGTACTCTGCAAAGCATTTTGGCTCCAGTTAGTCAATAATATAGTTACAATCGATAATATCGCTGCAACAATCAAGAGAACGGAATTCGCTGCGTTTCTTATTGGAAAAAGAGGTCTGAGAAAATTTGTTCGAGAGCTATATAGTTTATAAACTTGTTCAGATTACAATGGTATTTGAGATTGTTCCGAAAAAAAAACAAATTTTTTAGATCCATTGTAATTACAAAGATATTCGAAATTGCCGGGAATATTTGGTTATTTAAAGTAATGCTTGGCCGTTTGATTTTCCTTCCCTTCATTTTTGTAGTAACTGTAGTAATACAAAGTAATGCCAAAATATTTAAAACATTTTTTTCTTTTCTAATTATTACTACTCATTACTTTTTTCTGAACTAAAGGAAAGGAAAACATGTTCTTTTTTTGCATCAATATCACCACGATAAAACACAGTTTATCACAATGAAATATGTATTTTGTCATAACGGAATGCATGTTTATTATGATTAAACATGTATTGAAATAAATTTTTTAGTCTCATCAAATTTTTTTGAACGATACGTATGACTTGCTCTATAATATAAAAAAAAAATTGCAATAAATTTGAATCTTACAGTAGTTAGAATATGGAGTAAAAAAAAAAAACGTAAATGATATAATTGAAATCAAAAATTAAATAGAGGTAAATATGCTTAATTTTATCTGGAACAATTAAATTGAAAGTAGGGGTTTTTCGAAACTTTTAATTTAACCATTTCTAGCCTTTCTTTTTTTTACAATGCCTCCTAATTGAACTTATAACACGAAACTCATTTAGATCAAGATGAATTGTTTTTGTGATATAATGAGCTAATTAATCTCGGGAATTTCCAGAAGACTAGCTGACCCTCATTATTTCGTACTCATCTATTTACTTCGGATGGATGGCTTCAAGTAAAAGGAAATTCTTCGAATTCATTATTTTATTCTCTATATGTTGACGTAAGACTAATAAAATTAATTTACATTATCACCTTTCCAATCTCGAAATTTTGTTTATGGCAGATAATTTATTATGCGGCAGATATTCCGCCTAGGAAATTTATGATTAATTTAGCTCCTTCAGTTTTTTAGATATTGTGACTAATATAAATAACTTCAGCACGCATAAAACAAGTAGAGCTATCAACTTATTGAAATTAGTACGCAAGAAAGTTGAAATTATTTGCTCAAGTTCAAGACTTAAAAAGTAAAATAAAGCAATAATATTTGGCTGTCAGAAACTTATGATCGATATTGCCGCAGATCGAAAAATTTAAACCACTTGATTATTTATGTTCACATGACATTATTTTTCTTGAATGGACAACTATATACTGACAATTTAGGATCTAAAAAAAAAATTGTGGATGAAGGTGAACTGAATTTGTAAAATGACAGACTGGATAAAATGTCATTATATAAAAATTGTCCATTATAGATCAGAGACATCTTTTCATAATCACTTTATATTAAATATAAATTTTCAAAACGGTGAAAACATAAAAGCTATTTTTCAAATCGAAATTTTTTAACAAGTCAAACAAACCAATCATATGTCTCTCAGTTTGTTTGTACTTTTCAGGAAGAAGTTCTGCGGACAACATTTAATTCATTAGGGACTGGAATTTGATGAAGACTGATAAAAACTTACCAAGGAATCAGTCTCGGATTTGTTGCATTCCTTCATTACGTTCCTGAAAAATGCGCCATAGTGCTGCAAACAAATCAGCTGCCACCAATTCGCCGGCATTATCGCTCACCAGATGCAGCACTGTGATTGCATCCTAAATTTTACTTAAACTTTCTCTTCTGACAAAAATCTCGAAGAGATCAGCAACGAGAAATTCAAAAATTCGCATCAAACAATGAAAAATTTGCACCAAACATCGAAAGAATAAATCTTGAAGGTCTTTCAGCAAGGAAATTGAATCGAATCTTATTATATCGCCTCACTGACGGCTGCTGCCCTTCTCTGCATCCAAAACTTTCTCCGGAATTATAGCCGTACAAGTCGCTAATACAATACGCTTAATGCTGATTAGGTGATGATGGACATTCTCTTTTGCTAGTAATAGACTATTAGTGAATCATTAATTATTAATCTTTTAAACATTTTAGTCGAACTCGTCAAGTGGAGATAATCAAATAACATCAAAATGCAAACCTTCCCGGCCGAATTCTGTAGGAAATAATCGATTTCCTTTTCCGCTGGTTCAATGTTATGAAAAGTCTGAAAGTATTTTATGGAGTTTCTTTATGGTTATTTCTACCAAAAAGTGAACTTTAATCAAAATTCAAAATTTTCAAAACGCATCCAAAATTAATTTTAATCATTGCTATTTCGATCTGTTGACCCAACTTCAACCAGTTCTCAACGCAATACTGGTCTAAAACATTGCCTAGTGCATTTAAAAAGTTGTTTTCCATTTTGCATCTCGATCAATAAAATAGATCAGAAAAGCTTACCAAATAAGAAGACACGAAATTTTTAGAATAGCTGGAAACAAAAGTTATCGCTATCCAGTATGCTAAATTAAGAGCTGTTAGAATACCCAAGGCCATCAACCAGAACCACAGAGCAAGAAATATTTTCTCATTGAACATATTTATCATTAGAACACATTGAACAGTTTTCCGATTCGTATTGCCAATTTCGCGGATTGTCACATCACAAAAGGTGACCTCAAATAGATAACATTTTGGCTAATACAAAGACATTTTTTTTTTATCGATAATATTTGAAGAATCAATTTCAGGCAAAATATTTTGATTAATATTTGAGAAATTCTAAAAATTTCATAAATTTATTTCAAACTTCTTCATTTTATAATAAATCAAAATTTGGGATTTCAAATATATAACAAACCCTCGGAAAATTTCCACTTACAGACCATTCTCTGCCGTGAATTAGATCGTTAAGTACTCCAAAGCCCCACAAATGATATTGCATACCAAGAAAACGATTTAACAAGTAAAGCTGCATAATAATATTCAGCACGTTCAAACATTTGCAAAATAAATATAATGCCGTAACATAAATTTGCCGAAGTGGTGCTACAAAGTAAAATTTTTTCATTAATTTTTCAACAATTTATTTTGTTTTGAATAAAAGAGTGCGAAATTTTTAAGAAGGAAATGGAAGAGTCCGAGAAATTTCTCCGACTTTTTTTTTCCTTCTATCAACTGTAGCTGTTCTCATTCTCACAACTTTTGTTCTAATACTATGTATTTTGAATCAGTGTTTGCGCTTATGAAATGTATCCGTCGGACAACAATGTTATGCAATAAACTTAATCAATTATTATTATGGCATTAAGCCAATGCTTTGAAGCTTGAGCTATGAAGATCGGTACAACATGACATGACAGGCTAAAGAAAGCCTTCTGATAATGTCGAAAAAAAACTGGCAAATTCAGAAGCATAATGATCATTGCTACAGTTATCCAAAACTGATAAATTTAAACATTTCCTAAAAACTTTGCATGTTTGAATTCCTATTATATATTGATGAGATATTATCATTTGAAGTATATTTTTATCATTCCCATTGTGAAATTTTCAATGCTCTCACATGAACTTACATATTTTTGAATAAAATTCTATTTCAAAAATTCTCTAATTCAAAACTACTGTCACTTCTGAAGTACTTGATTTTCCTATGATAAAATACAGCCTATGAAGGTTTACCAGTCTTTTTTATTACAATGTCACTTTTTTTTTTTTACAGCAACTTATGAGATCATGAATGTCCATTGCTGTACCAAAATTCAGTTGAATCAGAATCTAAGCATGGATTAATTTTCATGAAATTAATGAGTAATATGGCATTCTTAATATCTGTGTGAATTGACCAACACTCTTAGCATCAAATTTCTACCATTATTGTGCTAATTCAATTATGTTGATTTTTCTTAAAAAATAGATCGCATTTTCATTTTTAATTCAAGCGGTTGATTTAGTAAAAGGACATAGCATTACTATAAGTCCTTCTTGTTCTTTAAATGGTAATCCTCTTTATTATATCCTATTATTTTAAGATGAGATGGTATTTATTTACATTCTCAGCACAGATGCCATTCAATTTTTATTCAGTTCTCTTTGCCAATTTTACCGAGAAAGGATCGTAAGGAATGATCAGTAATTCGACTGAAAGGAATCAACTATATTAGACGAATCCAATGTCCAATTAAGATCTTGAATTTCCTTCTTTCATCATTGAACACTTTCAATAGAATCGAAAAAATGTGGCAGATAGGTCTCCTCCGTAGTAATTGATCAGGCAAAAAACAAATGTTCAGTGCAACTGATTTATTGATTAAAAATGGTTTTGCACGAATATACTTCTTAACTACGCCGTCTCTATAAATTAATTTTTATGTTATGCTCTTTAATTATAAGTAAAAGGTAAGACTATCATTGCTTAATCTGAATTTATTAACTTGTTATCTAAATTTATGTCCTTTTTAATTTTCATTTCTTCTTTCTCCATCCGCTACCTTTTACTTCATTTCTTTCAAGATCAAATAGAATTTTATATGTTGAGTTCACATACTTTACTCTTCGCTTTCTCAACTTCATATTTTACTTGCACGTAGAAGTAAGCTTACCCATCAATTTTGCATATTGATTTTTTCTTCGGTTAAAATCCATCACATAAGTAATTCGTTGGGCATGTACAAATGAATTTTCTCGAATCTTCGTTCTCTGAAATGATGAATTAGTTGAAAAGGAGTTCGAATTCACAGTGAATAATAATTTTGTTGAAAAGAAAGATTTTACCTTTTTCAAATATCGTTTTTCACCTACTTTGTTGGTCAAAATTGTTGCATCAACAATTGCTTGCATGTTTAATCCTGCAAACACAAGTGCTCAGTAAGGCCCAGAAAGTCGATAAATTATTTTCAACAGTAAAATGTTTTACAAAGAATCGGTATTGCTATCTTTCAATTTATGAAATGAAAAAAAAAAAAAAAAAAAAAAAAAAAAAAAAAAAAAAAAAAAAACTAAAAAACTACGTATCTGTGCGCCAATTGAACATTGTCCAAATGGCTCGAGGTACAAGAAATAACAAGGCTTGTAAGATAAGAATGAATGGTATCCATTGATAATATTGTATTTGATGTTGATCACGCTTGGTAGCATCCTGAAGTGACAAGCAAAAGATTTGAATATCGTGTGTTAGGAAGAAGTTCGCAGTTGGTTGTCATAAGCGTGAAAAACTTGACCAATCATTCACTACAGTACTTCTGCAATGAATGACTGGTCAAGTCATTTTCAAATCGAAAATAGAAAGAATAATAAATCACATGAGCAGAGGCTGGATTTATATCCTTTCTGCCTTTCTTAATCCTCTTCCTCCTTTTTCTCTTTTGATCAAATAACTTAAAAATCATAGTTTTTCAAGAAGAGAGAGGAAAATCCGTGCATCTTCAAATCTGGCTGCACGTCACTCTGCTTATATTTGAGCCATTTTTTGTCTCGTTCGCTCGTTTGCTGATGCCTGTTCTTCCTCAGTTTGATTTGCGATTAATCATCGCAATACTTCGTTCTGCACGAGTAGAACGACCTAAGTTTAGGAGAACCTGGTCCTCCAGGTAGCAATTTTTTTTTGATTCCGTATAAATTGCTGACTTTGATGCCATAAAATTTCACTGAACTTGGCACATTTGAATTATTTGATGAGAAAATATGTTATACTTATAGCGAAATTTCTTTTCTATGTGATCAAGGGATGGAGTCATTGAACTGATTTATTTCGTTGTGATTTTTATTTTTTAGCTTGATTTTGAAATGTGAAAAAATAATTCATTTCAACCTCCATTAGAATGCTGAATGCAAATTACCATGGGCATATCGTCTACGAAAGGCACAAAATAAGTACTTTCAACGAAGCAAAAGTTCTCGATATACTGCTCCCAGCTACTCTAAAAAATCATACCTAATCATCAAACAGAAGTTGAATGACGGGAGAAGATTTCTTTGATTTAAATTTAATAAATCCAATTTTGACACAAGAATTAAACTAATTTTTATGTGGTTTTTAAAAATTTTTAGGTGTATGCATCCTGAATATGACTGCAATGAAATGCTGTTCCCAAGAGATGGATGTTAAACCAAGGGTCTAGATTTTAATAAATTAATTTGATCCCGATAGGTAATTGTCAAATTTATTAGTCCAAATAAGATAGTCAGAAGAAAACGGATACAAATCTCAAAAAAAAAAGTAGTTATCGAAAAAAAAATAGCACTTTTCCTTATTATGATTAAACAAATATTAGCAGAAGTGAATCTAGATCTGTTAACTCATGCTTCCACTAAAGACAGTTCAAAATTTCAGAACCTGAAATTCAGCTGGTACCCAACATTGTAACGGTTCTCCAACATACTGTTTCGCTGCAACAGTTATTGCACAAATTAAAAGCATAATGTTAGTGAGCAAGTAGTTGCATCTATCCACTACATCGTCATCATATTTCGGCTTCAAATTTCGCAAATATTTGTCTAAAATTGATAGATTTTAGCAATGATTTCGAGTTATTTGCTTTAATAAGAAGTTATGTTAAAAACTGTAGAATAAATAAGAGTTATTTAATTTGGTAGCATACAAATTTTTTTACAAAGATCAAAGAATGAATCAGAAATGGACAAAACTCACTGAAATTTTGGATCATACTTTCGACGTCTAAATGATCAGTTAAATGCTTTTGCAGATATCTAGAAAAATTTGATAAATCACCGTTTTATAGTTTAATTCATCTTCATTCATATGAGTAAAATATGCGAGTGAAGATGAAAACAAAAAAATAAAAAAAATTAATCAACGATTTCTGAAAAATCTATTGGAAAACTTTGCTCAAATTGAATAAAATCTAATTTAGTAATCCGATCCAAAACAGTGGAACTTTCATATTACAAATAAATAGCAAAAGTTTTGATATTACACAGCAAATTCGAGCGATTCAGTTATCGTCCGACCACAAGTGATTGGATGTATAGATAATAGCGCGGCATAAGCATATTTTCTCGGGACATTCATCGAATTTTAATCACATCATGCCAATTCGTGAACCGGAATGTCAAGGCTTTTAAAATTTCAAGTAATCAGTTTGTATTCACGAGATTTTTAAGATGAAATTTTCTTTTGAATTAGCAAAACTACAAATTATACATATATCACATGCCGACGTATCTAAATTATATTCAACTATATCTGCTTCAAATTTAAAAATTTCAATGATACCTTTTAATCTTTTCGAAAAATATCTTGAAGCAAGATTTCTTGCCGAGTGCGAAAGATTTTTTTTCTTGGAAATAATGAACTGTACTTGTAAAAATCAGAAAATTCGAACAAAATTCTAAGCAAACGCAGATGTGCCATTCTTTTTATTCTTGTCACCTATCCTGATGATAAAATAGCAATAGATAGGTGGTCTTGCATATTTTAGTTTTCTGAAAGCCACTCTAAAGCAAAGTTTCGATTCTGAGATCACATTGATTTGATAATATTTCTAATCGATACAGCAAAATCGAAACTTTGCTTTAGGTGTGGCTTATTAGAATTGTTAGAATTGCTTATGAGAAAGGAAATGATAACAGTAACTGTAATAGTCAGCAAAAATGTCAAATTTCATGGAGATAATTTAATAAAGTTGATTTTTTAGGATCTGGTAAACAAAGGTCGAGACATGGTTTTTTTCCAAATAAAAAAATTCTAAATTGATGTAATCAAATTCCATAATGAATATAATAGACTGAATCTCTTTTGACATTTTGGATTTACGCAAAGTCCGTGGACGCTTTCCCATGAATTTTCGAAATCAGTTAGTTAAAAATTCTCCAGCTTAAGAAATTGAACAAGAATATTGCAGTACTTTCTTTCTAAGAAACTATTATTCAGTTAAAAAAACTCGGCTTAACCAGTTTTGAAATCAAATGGACCATTTTTGATATCATATGATAACTTTGAACATGTGAATACCATCGGCACTAGACCTAGTGAAATATAACAGGAAATTATTAATTACTTTCTCTGCATTTGAGAAAAAATAGTCAAATTTGGTTAAAAACTGAATCCAATTTTATCATTGAGTCAGCAATGATTTGTTCCCGTTATAATTCGAAGTATTTCCTGGCTTATTTGAATACTGAAATGCTATTTTAATTAATATATAACTATAATTATAATTTTGATTTTCATGTATGCAACAATTGACATAATTTATAGGTATGCACCTGAAAATAACGAACTATGCTTGTCAAAAAAAAAAAAAAAAAAAAAATAGGATAGCAGTAAATTATCAACATCGTGCATATTTATATTCGCATTGTTGAGCCTTATCATTATTATATATCGATGATAATTACGTGAATTTGAATTCAGTCATTCAACTTTTTTCACATCTTTAAAATCTGAATTTTTTTAATCCTCGAAAAAAATTTTTTTTACCCACCCTTTGTAGTAATGAAGTTATCACTGATAATTTTTCATTTAAAATGAAGACTGCTTAATTTCATAGGTGATTTCAAGTACTGCATTGATTCTTCGAAGAATGAAATTGTCAAAACAATTTCAAAATTTTTAATCATATTCTAACTTTTCAAAATTGAAATGAGCAAATTGTCTTCCTTTCATATTTATGCTTCAAATTTTTGAAATTTCAAACATTAAAATCCTCAAAATTTCGAAATGAGCTTTGGCTTATTTTCAAATACAACTATAAATCCTTTGAAACTTCCATAAAGAATAACGAAATATATCTTATCAAGATATTGCGTATTTTATGAGATATATACGTGACACTTAAATGTAAATCATAAGAACGGATTATACTGAAAGTCTTCGATTACTTTCAAAATCTTCTTTTCGATGAATCATGCTGTAACGCAGATATTTGTTCAACTGAATGTGGGACTTCTCACAAACATCACCATAACAAGTATCATTTCGGCAGCAGTTGTACTGATGTGTATTATTGCTGTGACCCACCTTATCAATGATATGAATTCATTATATAACAAAATTATGAGCGACACATAAGAAATTCAGGTAATTCAATTCCATTCTGGAATTTTCTTTTTTTTTTGAAAATTTTGCGATTAAAAATGACTATTAAAATTTACGATAATTATAAATAATATTCACTTTGTTACAAAAAAAGTATCAATCATAACAGAGCTATTTCACATAGTGTCCACTTTAAGCAAGAAGAAATTCTTTGAAACTGAAGTTTTAAACAGATAGATCAAAACTTTTACATTCAAAAGAAAAGTTAAATTTCAGAAGACTTGAGAAAAAATAAAAAAAAAAAAGATTTGCATTTATGGGAACTTGAAGGTCATTAATGAGAATGTGTGGAATGAAATGTTTGCAGTTGCGGACGAGGAAAATATTCAGAAGTGATAAAACCCAATTAATCCATCAGTTCTTTCTTCACCGAAGCCTGAAGACAAAACGATCTTATCCCAATCCACGATGTGGTAATATCGAAATTTTCAAAATAAGCATCTGTTATCTAGTATGACTCAGAAATAACGAAGGATTTAATCATGGTGAATAAATTGGCTGGTCGATAAGAACGGAATTATTTTTTTAAGAGAATGTTGAATTTCAGAATGCGCTAGCGTGCCAAGAGATGTCCACGCAATCCAGAAGGTTTAATAGGCGAAAAAGGAGAACGAGGAGGTCTATTTTCTTTTATTACAAGACAGGATAATTTCTCTGTAGTGATCAGAACTAGCAAAGGAGTATATCGGACATAAACAGAAGTCCTTTGATAGCTCCATACATGCATATAAGTTTTATTAATTTTTTTCGGTGTTCATTAACATACTGTAGAAGCTGGTGAACCAGACACATTACCTGTCGCTATGCTAAAATTACCGGAATTAGAATGTACTCAATGTCCAGTTGGACCGAGAGAAGGTTCCGATAGACAACCAGGAGAAATTGAATCTCCAGGAAAACCTGCTGCTGGTGGAATGCAAGTAAAAACCGGAATACCAGGACTGCAAGGTTCATCTGATGATATCGGCGAACCAGGTAAATCTCATACTTTAAAAAGCAGTGTACAAAGGTTGTGTACAAGTAATGAAAAATTATAAATCAAGTTTTCAGGTGGTCAAGATCAACCTGGAATTGGTGGCCCATCGGGAAAAAGCAATACAATGGAAAAAGTATGTTTCGATATCCGCAATCAAGATCCGGCTGCTACGCGTGGAAGATCTGGAAAACAAGGGGAACCTGGAAGAAATGGTTTACCTGGAAATCAGGGTAAACCTGGACTTCCCGGACCAGAGGATCCATCTCGCAGTGCCGGTACACCAAGTTTATTATGAAGAGTAAATTCTTTTGTGTAAGATTGAAAAGGCGGAAAGCTTTGGACTGTCGTTGAATAAGTTCTAACTAAATAAAACATAGAGAATCTCGTGATTTTACAACTGGAAAACTTCAGAACGGTGAGTCTTGGCTACCTGGACCTGTCGTATTCATTATTGCGCTTGCCCAAAATAATACTGTAACTATAATTGTAAAGACACGATATACTCTTTATAAAAAATATACTGATAAAAAGATAAATTAAAGATATGGAAAATATGGAGAAAAATTGTAAAAAATGTAAATATTTGTCGATTGAGCTTATAATTTGGATGATATCTTCAGCATTTTCTTGACTCGAAATTAATTTTAACTTTTTTGATTTTGCAAAATTTTGATTTTACCGATTTTGAAATAATGTAAAATTCATTAGATAAATGGAGATTATAAAACAGAACTAGCGAACTGTTATGTTATATCATGCATTGTTTGAGTTGTTGTTTCAAAAGTTCATTCTCTGCAAGTACCATTTCATATTCCCTTTGTAGATCAGCCATCTCAAGTACTTGTTCTTCTGCTTCATTCAGCCGCTTCTTTAATTCGTCTTGTTTGGACAAAATTTTTTCCATTCTGTCTGAAAAAGTTTCTCATTCAATTTTTTTCCATCTGATTTGCCTGATAATTGATTGATAAATAAGCTCCCAAAACAAATCTGGTAATGTGAGAATTAAAGAATCACAAACTTCCACATTGCCTCATTCCACTATTGCAGAATTGAATATTTCAAAGAAACCATTGTTCAAACGTCCCAAAAATCTTTTCGGGAAGTCGGAAAAATCAGATCACTTGCTTAAATCCTAGTTTGAAATGCGAAGGCCTTTCAATATTATGAATGCCAACCCTTGTGAATATGAAGGTTTCTCTCGAGCGACTTAATGATATTTTTCATTACTTTCACCGTATCTTCTGTCATAATTTATCATTGAATTGCATAATTTGATTTGTTAACTATCATTTTCCTTAATTCTGCAAAATATCACCACAAAACTTAATCTTACGCGATATGTGCTCAAGCAAATATTTAAATTGAAATCGAGAATGAACTTTGGCTGGACAATTAATATCACTTTTACCATCTTCGAAAAGGGCAATCCATAGTCACATTCACTTCTCTATTATGCACAAAGAACGATCTGTTTCCTTCCTTTTTTTCTCAAACAAGACTAGTAGGTTAAGAGTCGTTCTAGGTTCGAATGCTGAGGCACATCAAGCATTTATTACAAGTCTCCTAAGAACATAGATCAATCGATGAAGGCAAATCCACAACTTAACTGATAACAGTGAAAGTTGACATAAACTGAGATTTTGAACTTTAAGAAAGTGAACGGCAATTTATTTAAATCAAAGATGAAAATGGTTCGGAAGAACAGCTGGAGTTGACGTTTACTGTACGTTACATCTGCACACTCATCTACATTGATGATCTTCCCATAAAAGTAGGTGAATGTATGTTATCGCCTCATCAATGTACTGTTCATTTGTGAGAAGTTACAATCGATCAATTCGATGTATTAGTGAAAATTAAATTAAACTTGTAAAATCTGCTTCATTTCAGTGAGATGAAGCGAAATCAAAAGCTATTTATTTTTAAGAGATTTCCCGCATAATTAATTACTCAAAATTGTCCTAAATACAATGTTGCTAGTACAGCAATAGATTTAAAGTAAAGTTTAAAAAGTTCCATAAAGAAGTGAACAGTAGTAAACTTAAAGAATATTTAAAAAAGTTTTCCAAAATCTCCGAATGGATGTCTCCGAAAATGAAAAGAAAAAAATCTCCGAATAGCATCCGGAGATATCCGGTATGTCACAAATCAAATATTTTCGTTCTAATCGATAAATTGATCGCTTTTATCTTACAAAATGACCAAAAATTTGTCTTTAAAAGTATTTTTCATTCTTAAATTCAAATATCCCGAGAATTTGATTTCCGAAAACATTCAATCTACATTTTTTGCATAAAGGCAATTACAAGAAAACAAATGAATATGGCATCGATTTTTCTAAAACAGTTAGTTTACTTAAATGGAGAAAACATCAGTAAGAAAGCAACTTTTAGGAATATTCTCAAAATCTCTTTTCAATTCTTGAAACTATTTGAATTTCCCAATTTATCATTTAGAACAGCTCATCATCAAAATTCGGAAAGAAACATAAATACTGTTTAAAAAACATTTTATTCATATGACTGAAGCAATCGAAATTTTGAAAATATCAAGAAACATGAAACTTTGAAGTGGAAAAAAAATGGTCACAATGAAGCAATGACTCTCGTATTTCAGATGCTCATGAGAGAAGTTATTTTATGATGGCATAAAAACCTTGGAAGGACCATCAGATATACTACTATTGAGCTTGATTTTGATATTGGAAATGCTATAATGCATTCATCATGATGTTCAAAAAATTAGTCGCAAACTGAGTTATATTATATATGAAAAAGAAATGAAACCAAACGTTCTGATTCGCAAAAGAGAAATTCTAAAACTGAATGAAACGAATCTTCAACTTCATCTCTTTTGATTCATTCCGCCCTCTTAATTCCATCGAAAATTAATTTTTCTCTTTTCAACTCTTCCGTTTATGAACATCTTTTCGTTCATGTCCTCGTGCTGAATTCCATTCAAAAATGCACTGCGGCCTTCATCCAAAATCAATACATGCTTCTCTATTATCGAATTTCAAATAAAAATTGATACTGCCACCGTTCGCAAATTTGCAAATACTTCATTCACTTTAATTAAAAACAAGTTAAAAAAAATAAAATACTAACATCCATCTCATCTATCCTTATCATTCTATTGAAAACTTTGTTATGTCTTGTAAGCTGTCCATTTAAATTAAAATTTAAAAAGATTTTAAGAAAATCTATATAATCGACTTTAAGAAAACTGGAAATCTCGTGTGAGGAATAAATATACTAATTTGCAAGCAATACAAGATCCCTGGAAGTGACTGATAGAACACTAAAACTGGTAGAAGAATGAAAATAAGTTGCAGAATTTTGAAAACTGGGAATTTTTTGAAATCAAAATAGTTCCGGCTGAAACTCAAATTCAGTGGATATTTTTTTCTCTCATGTGAAAATTTGGATTCTAGTTTTCATAATCATCTTAGGTTAAACACAAATCAGATTTTTTAAAAGTTATAGATTCTCTGATCTGCTAACAAAATTTTGTCATTCCCTTTTTTTCATGTAAATCACACGAATTTAAATTTTATTTTCACAAATTTAATTTGAATGATATAAATTATTCACATTAACACATAATTTATGGTAATACATTCGCATAACTATGTCGATTATCCCATTACAAATTTATCACGAATTAACAAATATAGATCTTCAAGCCGCTTATCTGAAAAATAGAGCAACCGAAAATCATTACATGAAGAGGCTATATGAATGATGAAAATAGTTCCAAAGTTTACAACTCCATTCATACCAAATTCTTCTTGTAACTTGTAAGGGTCTTAGAGACCTGTAACTTTAGAAGAGGAAATTCAACTTTGAGATCAACACTTCAAGAGCTTTTTATAAAAATTTGAAAACACGAAACAATATGGTATTTTTACAAATTTTGCGACGAATGCCGCCAAAAAAACATTTTGAATTTTGTTCTATCTTGAATGTAAAAAAACTTTTCGCAATGAAATGAGAAAATATGACAAAATGATTTTTTCGAAGACCATTTCAATGTTGTATATTAAAAGTCCGATTCTCTAAGATTTCTTACTTGTGTCTATCAGAAATAGAACTATTATTCTGTCTTCATACTTTATCTGTCAACTTGAACAGCTTGAAATATTTTCCAGTTTCAATACATAAGATTTTTCGTAAAACCAATATCATAAAGATGTCTCAGTTTCAGCAAAATAATAATCATTTTGATACGTTGCTATTTTGATCGATTTTGCTTTTTCCTTCGTTTCTTGCGATAGAGATCTCAATTGATTGTAATAATCCGTACCAAGTTTGTCGTTATAATATTCCGCACTTTCCATCAATTCTGTTAAGAATAAAATATGAAACATGAGAAGCAGAATTTTCTACTCTTTATTTTGTGTACTTAACAATGTATTTAGTGTGACAGACCGGCATGAAAAACATAATAAATGGGTTAAGATAAGTATGAGCACAGTTGACATAATGCAATTTTTTATAAATATTAAAAAGTATAATCAAGAAATCGTGCAGGCCTTCAGGTAGCTTACCTGTTTCTCCATTTTCTCGAACAACAACTGGCGTGTACAAAATTAATTTGTTGTTTGGTACCAAATAATTCCCTTCATCCATGCTTAGTTCTGTACGACCGTCACATACAGGATCGCTTTGATAGCGTCCAGAATCAGTGCTTCCCAATCGTCTCTCCTGTCGCATGTTAATATCGCCCTAAAGGCGCTCACTGATGTATTAAAATTCAATAACAAATCTCTGAATACTTGTATTCAAATTAAGCAGTTTGCGATTGCATTCAATTAACAAGAATGTGCTCTATCCAGCACAGCCAAACTCCAAATGTGTATTTCAGTATGACATGCTATAATTTAACTTAATTATGTCCAAATTTGTACGGACAAATTCGATCCGAAACATCAAGCCGCAGTTTAACAATTTTATCTCAATCTCGAATTCAAGCAATTAATATTCAACGCTATCTAATCTTCCCCGACGATTGCTTTCAATCTGCTTAATTTGGTGCAGTTTGATTAAGTTTGACAGATTCGATCCAGACTGAGAAAAATTATACCAGGCAAATGTCAATTTCCTGATTTTGAAATTATCAAAATTTATTCTCTTATCTTACCTGTTGAAATGTTACCCAGCAAGAGGTTGTCGGTGATGCCGGAACTGAAGTAGACGTGGTAGTTGTCGTAATTCCAGAAAATTTAAACTGGTCGGGAAGTTCGTTATTATAAATCACTTCGTCTGTCAGCTCATGTTGATTTTCAAGTAATACAGATTCAAATTGTTGCTTATAATGACGATCCTGAAACGAATTTCTCAATTCATTTTGCATTACTTTTCGAAAATTTAGTCAGTTAAATTATGAATAAAATTTCCTTCCCATGACTGAGAAAACTTCGGTAATATCCGCTTAAATTACTAGAATCTGGAGAAATTCTGAATACTTCTGGTAAAACGAACCAGAACGTAAAGATGGGGTGCTTTGCAATACTGGTTGAATTTTTCTTTAAGAATAACAAAAGTTGGTCTCGATTCCGGATTCCGTAACCAACCTGAATTGCGAAATTTGAAATATGAGAAATTTGATATATTTTCTAAATTAATTCGAACTTATATTTGTCGAACTTATATATTTTATATTTCTAATTTTCTCATTTATATTTCTACCTTTCCCTTTTCACGAACTTATGTTTCTACCTTTCTCATTCTTCTTTCCAAAATTAATTATTTTTTGAAAACTATGAAAAATTATCGACGACTTTATAAATGAATAATATTTAAAGAAAAACTATTTATACAGATAAAATGGTAATTGGTATTAAATGAATCAAATGGATTAAGATTGCACAGAAATTGAATTGAACTCAGTTTTCCTTGAGCAAATGCTTGCTCTTAGATTGTAATAAAAAAGATTGAATTGAATAGTGTAGCATAACCTAAAGATTCTATCAATTTTATTTAGTTTGTGTCTTACAGAGAATATCGCATACTTAAATACTATAACCCGCATATGATTTTAATAATAATTAGACGAGACAGACACTTTTAAGTGGTGCTTACATTGTAAAAATGTTTGGTAAACTTCCTGGGTACAGTTATTTGGTTGCTCCAAACGATTTCCAGTTGCCAGATGTTTTTGTATTTGATCTGGCGACACACTTTGGAACGGTGTTTGTCCAAATGTTAACACTTCCCAGCAAGTGACACCAAAAGCCCAAACATCGGTGTAGTGTGTGTAAATTTGTTTCTCAAGACTTTCTGGTGCTAGCCATTTCACGGCGACCTTAAAAATATCAGATCTTGAAATCAAAACTCTGCTTTTAGTTCGAGTATTTTGAAGATTTTTGTGAATCCAAATCACTTCAGCAATACAGAATTTAAAAAATAATTTTTGACTTATTTTCTCAAAATTTCTTAATGCAATTATTTAAAACGATGAAAAAATAACCTTCCCGCCAACGACAACTTCACTTTTTCCTTTTTCCAACAATCTTGCAAGTCCAAAATCAGTCACTTCAACATGATTAGTTCGTTTCACTAAGACATTTCGGGCAGCTAAATCTCGATGCACTAAACGATTCTTATAGAGATATTCCATTGCCTGAAGCAATTAAATCATGAATAATACCAAGTACAAGAAAACAATTATGAAATTTTTGTTCAGTCTTTTAGCATTACAAATTTAGGATCATTTCATACTTCTCAATTTTGAATTGACATATTTTATTGGCCAAAATGAAATTAGACGATTGCTTCTCTCACAAATAACATACCGAAGCAATCTGATAGCAGTACAGCAACAAATCTCTCGCTCCGAGCTTCTGTCGATGCTTTTTGAGATAATTCTTTAAACTTCCAAGTGGTCGCATTGGGGTCACAATTTGCATGCCATTGCTGAGACATACACCAACCAGTCGCAGCAAATGTTCGTGTCGCATACAAGCCATGATACCAGCCTCTTGCAGCATTTCTTGATGTGCTGCTGTGCTGCTACCGTCGTTGACAACCTTAATTGCTACTGCCAACTTTTCACCGTCATCTTTACCTTTTGGCCACCAATAGCCCTAAAAAAAGACTGCATTTTTCCATTAAAATTCATTGAAATACCACTCGTAATATTATAAATTAATCGTAAATTCAACCTCAAACATGGACTGGTCTTGATCGGCAGAGTTACCGTCGATAGAAACAATAATCATTTTTACATGATTTCATGAACCGAGTCCCTTTATATTTCTTCATTTATAAATGTATAAAAATGCAGAAATACTTTTATGAGTTTAGCAGAAAATACTTTAAAGTTATTTCTAATTTGAAACGAATTAAGTAACTTCGGAAAAAGAACCATTTTCGGAACAAAAAAACACTAGTAACAATATACCAAGAAAACAGTTCCAAATGCCCCTTGCCCAAGGGATTGCTGTGTTTTTTCTAGATTTTCACTGGTGATAATACAAAGACGCGTCATATTTGGCCTCATGCTCGGATCCATTGGTTCATATTCCGGAATACTTGGTAGATTCATTTCAAGTTCTTCTTTATATCGTTTTTTGTATTTTATATATTTCACTGTGATGCCCTGAAATGGTCATTGAAATGGTCTTGCTGGAGATAGGACATTTGATATAACAACTTTTTAGTTTCTTTTTTTTTCATTCAAAAGTCTGAAAAATCTTAAACAAAAGAAAAATTTACACAGAATAGTTCATATGATAAGAAACTCTCATAAGATTGGATAACAAATCTTCATAACAAGTTAGAAATGAAATTATCGTTTGAACTGACTTGAAAATTGCAATATAACAAAATATAATCGACAAGAAACTGATCAGAGAGGATTTTCAAGAGAAAAGCAACAAGGAAAGTCTATTGTGAACAGTAAGCGGTAACATGACAAAGAGTAAAGTTGTATACAAAGGAATTTTATGCTATTAAAAGGGAAGATTGATGGCAAAATAATGTGATAAATCATCTTTTTTGGATCAAAGAGATTCAAATTGGAGTGGAGTAGCATTAAATTCGAGACATTTATCTTTGACAAATGAACAAATAAAACAAACCACTAGAGCGACAATAAAAATAGCTGCACACAATGCACTGATTATGATTATGTACATCCTCCTGCAATTTCTTTCTTGAAATTTCTCGATATTTTGCAAGGAAAAGCTTACTTCCCCATATTTAAGTCTTTCTCGAAATACTTTTAACGCTATTTGATTTCTGCTCATAATTAACAAGTATTGCACAATAATTCAGGATTCATTAATCCAAATTTTATTAGATACTACAATTCAAAATGATTTTCATAACACCGTAGTAATTTTTGAACAGAATACTCAAGACACCATTATTTCGAATTATTTTGGGTTTATTGTTACCATTATCGAAAGACGACAAAGTTTGAACCTTTTTGAAGCTTGTTCCTCTGGATCTGAAGTATGACAAATTTTGTCACTCGCGATAAACGGATGATTAATCGGGCATTGTTCCAGACAAACCTGAAAAATATATTTATTAATTATACCGACAAGATAAAATAAGCTCTCTCTGCCACTGGAATATTAATATGGAAGTAAATGAATAAGATATGAAGTGATTTTGACGGGTCAAAGAATATCATTCTCATTTATTAATCAACAATTTTAAAAAGTGTATCAAAGTTTAAAGAAAGGCTTAAATTTTAGGAAAAGCGCGAACCAACTGATTTTCCAGTAAAACGCCAGCTTTGGCACATCGAGTACAATTTGCGGTAGTACGACCTGTGCAACTCATTGATGGGTCACATAGTTCATGACATCGTTCACATTCACCAATGGTATCAAGTGATTTGGGGCGAATCATAAACGAATCCCTGAAAAAACAATACTTTACAAACAGTCCAGTTTTAATAATTACAGAAATGTTTGCATTAACGGAAAAGGTTTATTATTATTATTGAAATTCATTCCATTTTCTCCTTACTTCAAATTGTTTTCTACGATTAAGTTTGATGTACATTTCAGAATCTATCTTAGCGATTTAGCAATCCGCCTCTCATCCTATCTGGAAGAAAAATTGAGCATTGAAGAATTATAAGTCTGAAATTACATTTCACATTTCATTGTGCAATATTCATTGCCTGGGGTAGTTTTTGTTAGATAATGAGCACATTTACATTTATGTCGATTCACAGATATGCCGTAACCAAAACAACTTAAGCATTCTTCACTGCATTCATTGCATTCCTAAAAAATCTGTTGAAAATCTTATAAGATCTTTTTCGGACCTCTTTCAAGTAAACGGTCATAAACAGCGCTTTGATTAAAAAAATGAGAAGGACAGAGGTGATTTATAAGTCCTTTTATTTATGGTGATTTATAAGCAAGAAATTCTTTTACTATGGCAAAAGGATTTCTTGCCATCAGAGTACTATTTCTTTTGACTCTCGATATAATGTCGCTTCAAATCCACTTCTAAATAAGGGCCTGAAGGACACCTAAAGTACAAATCTTTCCAGATTCAAAAAATCAAAACTGAAAATTTGTATGTTTCCAAAATGCTTCATTAAGAAAGCTAGCCATGCTTAGTTGGTTGTATTTACTTTCACTGTACTTGTTGTCATCTTCAATTAACTCATCTTTATTCACCTTACCCCTGCTTCTGTATTCAGATTGCTTGTAACTGTCTTCTGAAACAAAAGTTTAGGCTTACGAACTCAACAACGAGCATTTCGTTGGATGATGCGGCAGCGTAGTAACGAGTTAAATTGTTATCACGACACACATCTTTTGGTTTACCCGTCGTATGCAAGCACATCAACTGCTTGCCATGATCAAACCGTTTTGCATACTTGCATTTATTGCAACCACCTTTGCCCACCACTGCATTTGGACCTGTACAACTGAAATTTCATGAAGGATGAAAAACTTGTAGCAAGAAATTTCAGTGCTATTATTCGACTATAACAAAAATTTTTGAAAACGACAAGAATAAGCCTTGTTTAATCCTAATTCATTGACTAACTATAATTCAAAATCCATGATTCAAGAAAATTTCGGAGAAAAGAATGTAAACTGAAAAAAGTTAACCCAAAATTATAGCATGTTGGACTGCATGGCAGGCAAGTGTTCTTATGCAAATAATGTGTCGTCGGACATTTTGCTAAACATTCCCAATTATTCCCTTGCTGCATCCGGATATTCAAACATTCAGTGCAATTTAGTGTTGTTGGACCATTGCAAGTTTTACATTGTGGTTGGCATTTCTGGCATTTTTCACCCTCGACATAATATCTTAAAAACGCCCCGAATTATTTAAATCATCAAGTTTAATATTTCATGTTAGCAATCATTATTTTCTCACGCTCAATTTTATTGGTGATCAAAAAAATTAACCCTTCTGAAGGACAAAAAGAGGAGCACTTATCGTCCATCTCATAATCGGCGCATTTAACACACATGCTGGGTCCTTCACCCCAGCATCCATAATTTTGATCACAAGTTTCGTCACAAATTTTCCCCACATTTTCTGGAAAAATTAGAATGGCAGAACAATATAGAGAAAATAATTACAATAAATATAATCAATTGATTATGAGGAATAATTGATATATATTACCGCAAACATCTGGAAGTTGATTTTTAATTATTTTTAGATCGATAGTAACATTCCCTTGTATGATCTCTTTCCAGTAATCTTTTATTGTATCTAGGTAGCAAAGTTTAGGATTATTTCCAATGTAGACAAGTCCATTCTTTATTTTTTTCAATGATCGTAGTCCGAGTTGCTTCAGATTATGGTTGCTGGTTACTAACAATGCAATTTGGTCACTGAAATGTCACTTTTAGTTTTTTGAACCTTTCAATAAAAATACATAGTATACTTTGTGAATTAATTAATTCTTTAAGCAGTTTACTATTTTCAATATTCTTTTACATTAATACAGGCATAATTCAATCAAAAGTCCTCAAAGATCCATTACTGAATGTAAAAATTTAATCAAAAATTCGACGAAAAATTTGGCTAAAATTTCTATGTTACTCAACATACGGAAGTTTCCGTCCTTCAATCGTTGTCAGACTTCGAAGGAAATTTAGCGATTCAGGAGAATAGTCAGCGGCTTGAACATTTACATATTCAGTAACAATTTTCACTTTACTCAAAGCTTCCAACATTTCGACTGTTAATTTTTCTATGTCGATTGGTGGCCTTCTAGAAATTCATTAATCAACTGATTTACTGAATTAGTAAGATTTCAGAAGTCTTAATTGAAACAGGAATAAATGAATAGACAACTTTGAAGGAACCGAAGTTATACAAAACTGAAAATCTGACTCGGCTGGACCTAAATGCGTAATCTTTTAAAAATATTGCAAGATTCTGTTCATTCTTCCAAGGCATCAAATAGAAGAAATTCGAAATAAAAGAAATTTCCAACAGATACCCATTAGAAAAGAATTTTCGGTGAGGTTCAAAAGGATGGCGTAGAATCTCAACGAAACCTTCGATAAGCGTGCAGTTTTCCAAATCTCCAATATTACTCGAGTCTATTGGCTCATCCAAATAGCAAGCTAAAAAAATTTAATCAAGTAACGGTATCTTGATTAACGTATTTAGAATGACCTTAGCAGCTAAAGCAACAGTTATTATTTTCACAAAATAACGAGATTTACAATATGTTATGATTGTGTTTTTCTCCTCTTGCACCTAAATTGAACGGTTTTTGTTCTGAATTATTTGGATCATTCATTCCAAGATCAAATCAAATTGCATTCATTAATCTGATAAGTTTAGTTAAGAAACATCAAATAAAATGTTCTGCGCAAATATAAAAATGCTTTTCATAAGACATGCTGCATTACAGTTTAGATTTCCATCTGTAATTAAACACCAATAGGAAGTTGATACTTTGAGATTTGAGTTTGAGTGACTCAATAAGTTTATTGATATATTTTTATTTCTTACAAATCATATCATATATATATATATATATATATATATATATATATATATATATATATATATATCTGTGATAGCAGCGAAGAAGAATG